>CEMJ01394324.1:76268-147672 GCA_900068955.1 Clitocybe nebularis | reverse complement strand
GATATGGAAAATATTCCAATACACAATGCAGGACTGAAGGTAACCTCACTACTTCCGTTTCTTTGTCTTTTTCCCCTAGAATTGGCGAACATAAACGACGTGTCAATCATGAGTACAGGCAGACCTTACCGATTTCGCAGGAGATGTAGTTTCACCATCGCTCGATACCGCACTCTCAGCGCCAGCGCTTTGAGGTGCTGTAAGCCCGTTCGCAGCTTTTGGAGATGTGGCTTGGTTTGTTTGAGCTTGAACACTTGTCTTGGCCTTCACGCCATATTTTAATTCTTATGAACGTCAGCAGGAAATCGAGAAAAATGACAGCCACGCGCACCAAGATTAACTTTAACATCTGCCGTATGTTCAAAAGACGCCCGCATTTTCTCATTTGCTATCATCTCATTCGCAGTAGGAAATATGACTTGGCCCCATCCTTCCACAAATGAATTGGCTTCTGCAACGACTTCCATGATCTCGGCTTCCAGCTCTTTTTCAGCATTAAGTAAACTATTCCATAGTTCGTCTCCTATTGACCCTTTTTGTAGAAGATTTTGTAGGGCAGGCTTGTCTTCTCTTATACGTAGAACACGATGAACATCAGCCATGGCGCGACGGACGAGAGCAGATTTGAGTAAAGCGTCGGATGCGGGAGGGTCTGTTTTCTGAAGCAGAGTAACATAGGCATTTCGTTCTGGGTGTGATGGAAAATATGGTTCGTAGACTTGGGCTGTGGTTGGAAATATCATCAATTAACGCAGGCAAAATGCAGGTTATGATTGGTAGTATGCTTACTGGATGTGTGTTTGCGGTAGAAATAGCTGAAGAGGAATAGACCACCAAAAACAATGATGACATATGCAATTGGCACCAAAACAGACGCCATTGTGAAGGTTGAGTACAAGCCAATAACTTGAAGCGATCAACGTGTTCAATCCAGATGAGCTGGCGGCGCTATGTACTCTTGTTTGAATGGGAGGTGGTTTACGTAATTATAATGTGTATCCGTGATCCGGTCGGTTATACCTTTATAACGGGTCTCGATCTGAGTTCTCTCACATCCTTGCCATTTTTCTCTCAAATCAAAATGTTCGCCCCCAAAATTCGGCTGGCCAGGCTTGTGCCGAAACGCGTCTCAACCCTCTCGTCTGTGAGGTTGGCATCGACCAAGGTAACGATGACCACATTGTCTCTATTGTCGGCGATATGCAACTAACTCTTCAATTTGTAGTCTCTCAAAGAAACATTGGTGGAAGTCATTCCAGCTAAGCAAGAGCAATTAAAGAAGCTGGTAAATTCAAAGCCTTCCCCGGTCTTCTACTACCGCTCAAGTTACCACAGAAAAGCGAACACGGGCAAGCTATTGTTGGCGACGTCAAGGTAGTTATAACTACCCTGATTCCAGGATGTCTTACCAACCAGCAGTTCCATAGGTTGAAAATATTATTGGTGGAATGCGAGGTCTAAAAGCTATGCTCTGGGATGCATCAGTATTGGACCCAAACGAGGTCTGCTATGTCTGTTTTTAAACGAGGGTCATTGCTGATACTTCATAGGGCATCCGTTTCCACGGTTTGACCATTCCAGATTGCCAGAAGGTTCTTCCACCTGCGCCAGGTGGAAAAGAGATCATAGCGGAGAGTATGCTCTGGCTCTTACTAACAGGACAAGTTCCGTCAGTCGAACAAACTCGGCAACTCTCCCGTGAGCTTGCAGAGAAAGGCAATTTGCCTGGGTTTGTTGAGAAACTTGTGGATTCGTGAGTATGAGGCACATTTTCAATTACAATGGTCATTACACCCGAGCAGACTACCAACGACACTACATCCAATGACACAACTCGGCATTGGCGTGGCTGCATTAAACCACGACAGTTCCTTCCAAGCGGCGTATGAGAAAGGGATGAAGAAGAGCGAATATTGGACTCACACCCTCGACGACTGTATCAATCTCATTGCGAGGCTCCCAACTCTTGCAGCGCGTATATACCGCAATATCTATAAACCTGGAACTTCACTAGCTCCCATTAACAAAGACTTGGATCTTGTTGGTAAAGAACCTTTCCCTTTGTCTCTGATTGTCCGCCTCTGAACCTGTATGGCAGGAAATTACTCAAACCTTTTGGGATATGGTGACAACCATAACCTCACTGAGTATCTCAGATTGTATATCGCACTTCACGGTGACCATGAAGGAGGAAACGCCTCCGCTCATACTGCACGTATGTGACCATGTTTACACCTCAGTAACGTTCCCTAAAGTCCCTACGTTTTCAAGACCTGGTGGGGTCGACGCTCTCTGACCCTTACCTGTCTTATTCTGCTGCCTTATTCGCGCTTGCTGGACCTCTCCACGGGTGTGTTCAATTATAGTTCCATAGCTAGTCATTCATTCTAATGTTAATTCCGGAACAGCCTTGCCAATCAAGAAGTCCTTAGGTGGCAGTTGGCGATGCAAAAAGAGATTGGCAATAACATTTCTCACGAAAATATCAAAGACTATCTCTGGAAAACGCTTAAGAGTGGACAAGTAGTGCCAGGGTAACGTGGTCCTTTTTCCAACTTATCGACAAACTCTCATTGAGTTCCTAAGGTATGGCCATGGTGTTTTACGCAACCCCGATCCTCGCTTCATAGCTCTCCAAGAGTTCTGCAGCAGCAGACCTGAGCTCAAGGACAGCCCCATAATCCAGCTTGTTAATAAGGTATATCTGTTTTTCATCTGTCGTTATTGACTCTATTGAATGTACATCGGCAGACTTCCGAAGTTGCTCCGGATGTGTTGAAGGAGCATGGAAAGGTATTTTTTTAGTATAGTGACAAAGTTCAGCCTCTGAAACTTCTGCAAGACAAAAAACCCCTATCCAAACGTTGATGCCACTTCAGGTCAGTGCCCTATATTCACCCTAGTCATGTCAGGATAATTTACACTCTCGCTAAAGGCTGTGTCCTGTATCACTACGGGTTCACCGAATTCAAGGTGAGATCCTCATAATACCCACGTTCGTACTAGTTAACACAGGGTTTCACAATCCAGTATTATACCGTCATCTTTGGTGTCTCTAGAGGTCGGTGAATGTTTGATGCATCGTGCAATGCTTGCTCAATCCCTTTTTGTAGCATTGGGTGCTCTAACACAACTCGTCTGGGCTCGCGGTTCGTTCATTTGTTACTAGAGAAAACTCATCAACTTATAGCACCCGGATCCATGCAGCTCTTGGTCTGCCTCTCGAAAGGCCCAAATGTTTGTGCCCGACTTCATTTACCACGCAGATGATTGACCAGTATCCTTTGTAGCTTACTCGATGGATGCTTTACAACAACTAATCAAAAAATGAAGTCCAGGCAACACTACGGTAAAATTTTGTCCTGTTTTGAATAAAAGTCAATAGTACCAGAATTTGTTCAATACCTAAAATGATGAGTTGTTTTTGGGTAGAGTAAGATTGTCGACCCGGATCGGACGAAATGAGTATAAGCCTGATCCTGTATTCACTTATGGGGGAAGCGTACACAGATGTAACATGTATGATGATATCGATGACACCACACTTGTGGTAAACGATGACTGAGAAATGGACTTGCATATGTATAGTAACCTACAATCCGACCTATGCCCGACTATACGTCAGCGTCACGGTAAGCCATAAATATTATTTAAACGATACTAAAAGCGCCCAAAAGAAAATAAGAAAAGGAATGAAAGGATACGCTAAAAAGCATAGTGGACAGGTAGATCAAAACCTCCGGATCTGGCTTTGTTGTGCCTGACCTGGAGGCTGCTGTGATTGCTGCTGTTGCATTGGTTGTTGCATTTGCGGAGGCGGGCGTCCTTGATATCCTACAGGTGGGCCCTGCCCTTGCCCTTGAGGCATGCCAGTACGCATCTGTGGAGGTGGGCGTTGGCCAGGGCCAGGACCGGAACCCGGACCATATCCCTGAGGAGGAGGGGGCCCATAATTTCCGGGTTGGCCAGGAGGGGGGGCCTGCCCAGGTGGATATCCGCGCGGGGGCTGAGGTTGGGGGTATCCCACAGGCGGACGTCCTCCAGGTATAGGCACTGACTGAGAGTGCTGCGGGGTGGGACGTTGCTGAGTAGGTTGTTGTGGAGGAGGTCCCTGGCGAGAAGATGGTGCCGAAGGGTTTCCGGTGGGACCCGGGTCACGAAGAGACACAGGTGCAGGGCGGCCACCAGTTCCCGCGTTCGCCATCGGTACCCCAGGTGGAGGGGGATTCTTCTCGGCAGCTTTGATGATTTCGTCACTATGGGCACACACTTTGTCAACATGTCTAGCTTAGACAATGACAGAAGAATCATACTCGAGCAGGTTCAAGGCGGCGCAGAGCACTACCCATTCCACACAGTCCTCGTTGCCTTCTCCCAAGGTCTGCCAAACTGCCTTCTCTTCAGGCGTCTTCCCCGTGATGCTGATGCGCGTTCCACCTCCATTTGGACCTGGAGGGTTCTTCTGGATTTTCCCAAACTCTATCCGTTTCGGGGGTATATTATGTCCAGCGTATGCAAAATAAAACATGCTCCAGAATGCTGCATTTGGATTTGGTTTAGATACTTGGAAAAGAGGAAGGTCCGGAGAGTCTGGGGATGGGAGAGACAACTTGTATATGGGGGAAATGACCCCAGTGTTTGCAATCGACCATTTGAGATTGCGAGATGCTTCGCAGCGGACAACACGAGATCCAGATGACGATGAATGGCCGGGATCGGAAGCAGACGCCTTGCTCTCCTTGGATCGTGGTGGGAAGAGCTTTGCAACACACAAATCCCCTTGGGGCGAGGGCGTCAAAAGATAATTCTCGGTATTCTGGACCTTGATTAGAGAACGTTAGTGATAGGAAAACGAAGCTCACGAAGTTTGTGTGGAGATATGAATAAAGAATATTGGATGGTTGACCTGGAAGCGAAAGGTAAGACGGGGGAATAGGGGGAAAGGAAAAGAGTACCATGGGGAGTAACAATTAGAGTGGGGAGATGGTTTGGGATGGGGGGGTGATTCGGAGAGGTATAGACTGCATAAATGGCTATGACAGAGAGTCAGCGAGATACAGCGGAGACGGACGAAAAGACTTGCCAGCCATTGTAACCAACGTTGTTCTGATTCAACCATTCCCAGCAGCCTCACACAGCTGTAACCATCTCGCGGCACGTGACCTTCCCGTTACCATTGTCGCCTCCCTGCAGCCTGCCCGTCGGCCCCGTCCCGCTGGACATCGCGTCTCATCGCCGCCCACTGCCCACTCATTCCACTCTAATCCCACGTTTGTCTCTATTATATTCCTCATGCGCCACCAATCAGAGCAACTTGTAAGAGCTCGCAATGTGGTAGTGTTTACAAGCGCCTGTAACATCGTGTGACATTAGTCACGCGCGTTCTCGTTTGTTGTCTGTTCATCGGTGTCGCCGACAGCGACTAGCACTTGTCGGCAACGGCGCATCTATCTCGTCCACTAACTATTCATTGACGACTCATCATGAAAAATCTCAAGAAGACCCTCGTCTGTCCTGTTGCCTTGATCTGACATAACCTCTTTTGATGTTCGTTTCTTTCCAGCTCAATAGGAAGAGCTCCCAGGATTCCAGCTCTTCCAAGAAGGAGTCCAAATCAGCCGGCAGTAATTCCACAACTGCTCCGCCCATCCCCCCCCCAAACACTGCCAAGCCTTTACCCGTTCCAGGCGTCTCTGCTACAAACAATCATTCCAACTCGACTAATCATACTGTGTCCTCTCATAGCAGCCCTTCTTCGTCAAACAGGGCCTCTTCCCCCGTCTCCACAGGTCTCACTACCCCAGATCGCAGATCCGCCCCCGATAACGGCTCCCCTGCCCCTCCTATTGTAGTTGTCAGTTCTGAACCATCATCTGAACCACCCCATCGCACAGGCCACTTTGCCGCCAATGTCGACAGACACACCCTCCTTGATCATGGAAACACAACGCCCCCGCGCGCAACGACATTGAATCGCCTCCGGACCGGGCCAAAAGATACCATTCCAATGGTTGGAAAGCCTCCACGAAAACAGCGAAGCAGTCGTTTTGTCGTTACAGAGAAGGTCGAAATAGAACGCCTTCCTCACTTCATGGGTAAATCTTGGTCTGATTGGAAAAAAACCACATATTCATCTTCCCCCCAATTGTAGAAACTCCTCCAAATGAGCGTCCACAGCTGTTCGTCAGGAAACTCCATCAGTGCCGTGTACTCTTCGATTTCAATGATGCAAGTACTGAGCTCAAGGGTAAGCAAATCAAAGCGCAAACCTTACATGAAATGTTGGAATATATCACCACCCAACACGGCGTCATCACGGAGAACATATACCCCGAGGTTGTCAGCATGGTACGTCTTATCAAAATATCAAATGCCTATAATTCTCATTGCTATGCAGTTTGCTACCAACCTTTTTCGTTCCATACCCCCTCCTGTTAATCCGACTGGAGATGCATTCGATCCGGAAGAAGACGAGCCAGTTCTGGAGCTTGCTTGGCCTCATCTTCAAATTGTCTATGAATTTTTCCTTCGATTTGTCGAGAGCCCTGAGTTTAATACAAACATGGCCAAGCGATATATCGATCAACCATTCGTTCTCAATCTCCTCGAGCTATTCGATTCCGAAGACCCCAGAGAACGAGATTTCTTGAAGACGACCCTCCATCGCATCTATGGAAAATTCCTCAATCTTCGCGCGTTCATCCGTCGATCCGTCAACAATGTCTTCTTCCACTTCATCTATGAAACCGAGCGTCACAATGGGATTGCCGAACTCCTGGAAATCCTAGGGTCAATTATCAACGGCTTTGCTTTGCCCCTTAAAGATGAACATAAAACATTTTTGGGCCGGGTACTTATTCCTTTGCACAAAGTAAAGAGCCTTTCACTGTACCATCCCCAACTGGCATACTGTGTCGTCCAGTTCCTAGAAAAAGACTCTTCGCTGGCCGAGGAGGTTATGATGGGACTCCTGAAATATTGGCCCAAGGTGAACTCACCAAAGGAAGTTATGTTTTTGAACGAAGTCGAAGAGGTGTTGGATGTCACTGATCCTGCGGAGTTCCAAAAGATACAAGTTGCTCTGTTCCACCAACTTGCACGGTGCATCAACAGTCAACACTTCCAGGTGGCCGAAAGGGCTCTATTGTATTGGAACAATGGCTATGTGGTCAATCTCATGAGCCATAACTTGGCTGTCATCCTCCCAATTGTTTTTCCCGCTCTTTACACAAACTCCAAAACCCATTGGAATCGGTGAGCTTTATGCTTCACACAACATTCGACATGTTTTCTCAATACTAAGTTAGGACTATTCATGGCATGGTTTACAATGCGTTGAAACTATTCATGGATATAAATCCCGACCTCTTTGATGAAGCCATGCAACAGTATAAACAGCGGAAGCTCGAGTGAGTTATTGACTTAAACGCCGTCAACAAAAGTTGACACGTTTAATAGGGAACAACAAGAGGCCGTTAATCGATATGATGCATGGCAAAAGATGCGAGAAAAGGCCTTACAAAATGCACCTGGCGGTAAAATGCCTGAAGGTTACGTTGAAATTCCACACGCACCTCCGCCACCACCATCAACTATCGACGACACCGATATCATGGACTTAGCGATGGAGTTGAATGCTGTATCAATCGACGATGTACATGGAGACCTTGATGAGCACGGGATTGACAGAGTTCCAATGGCTGACCCAGGTCTAGATGTGGGTTATCCCCAGCCTTATATTATCTTGATATGATCTAATGATTCCATTACCTTAGCGACCTCTCCCCGAAATCGGCGGTGATCATTCGCCATCCGGCCCAGGGCTCCATTCACGCCGAAAAAGTGTTCTTCCAGGTATGTTTTCAGTCGGACCTCACGGCTTTGCTAATACGTTGTTTAGTGGATCCCTCAGTGCTCCGAGATTTGCAAGCTCACAGGAGCCTAGATGATACATCGAGCCCACACAGTCAGGAAGCACCATGAACCAACCTTATTTGTCGCTCTTACTTAACATCGCTCCATTGAACGATGCTTTCACAATAATGGCATACATATATTTTTTCCGGTCATGTTTAGTCGATTGTACCTCATCTGTCCAAACTACAGTCGTGTCATTTTTCTTTTATGTCTCCCATCCCCTTGCCATCATTCCATCGAACAGAACGCGACGGTTAACTGGACCATTTGTGACACCATGCTCTAGTACATCATGGAAGGACGTAGAATGACGCAAATCACGTGATTTATAAAAGCTTCCAGAGTATTCGCAAAGATTCTGGTGTTTTCCATAGGCAGAATATAAAGATGAGACCCAAGCTTTTCCAAGCTGCAGATTTAGTTTACTCCCCATCACTCACTAACTACAATGTCCTCAAAAGCCATCGGTATTGATCTTGGTACCACCTACTCGTACGCTGGATCTAGTTATCTCTTATGCCCATCCTGATTTTTCATCCCTTACTTTTGCAGTTGTGTCGGTGTTTGGCAGAACGATCGTGTTGAAATCATTGCCAACGACCAGGGTAATCGCACAACACCCTCCTATGTATCCTTTTCAGACAGCGAGCGTCTGATCGGCGATGCCGCGAAGAATCAGGTCGCCATGAACCCCCACCATACGTATGTACTCGTCGATATGTGGGAGATTGCCTTCTGACATGTATAACAGCGTATTCGACGCCAAGCGCCTTATCGGTCGCAAATTTGATGATGCCGAAGTCCAATCCGATATGAAGCACTTCCCCTTCAAGGTCTTCAGCAAAGAGGGGAAACCTTATATCCGGGTTGAATATCGTGGCGAGGAGAAAGAATTCGTAAGTTTTGAATATGCCAAATCCGAGAAGTTCTGACAAGGCACCCAGTCACCCGAAGAAATCTCGTCGATGATATTGCTCAAGATGAAAGAAACTGCCGAATCTTATCTCGGCACAAGCCTTAATAATGCTGTTGTCACCGTCCCTGCATACTTCAACGATTCACAGCGTCAAGCCACCAAAGATGCAGGAACTATTTCTGGAATGAACGTCCTTCGCATCATCAACGAGCCTACCGCAGCAGCCATTGCATATGGCCTCGATAAGAAGGTCGTTGGTGAACGTAATGTTCTGATCTTCGATCTAGGAGGAGGAACTTTTGATGTTTCAATCCTAACCATTGAAGAGGGTATTTTCGAGGTCAAAGCCACCGCTGGGGATACCCACCTTGGTGGAGAAGACTTCGACAATCGCCTGGTTAACCATTTCGTCCAGGAATTCAAACGCAAGAATAAAAAAGGTATGTAATCCATTTCACCCCCCCTAGTTTAAACTGACTGATATCGACCAGATCTATCATCCAACCCTCGTGCTGTTCGCCGCCTTCGCACTGCATGTGAGCGTGCCAAACGTACCCTGTCGTCAGCCACGCAGACATCCATTGAGATCGATTCTCTCTTCGAGGGTATCGACTTCTACACATCGCTTACCCGTGCTCGCTTCGAAGAGTTGTGCCAAGACCTCTTCCGCGGCACTCTTGAGCCCGTCGAGAAGGTCCTGAGGGACTCCAAGATTGACAAGTCCAACGTGCATGAGATCGTGTTGGTAGGCGGCTCTACCCGCATTCCTCGAATCGTTAAGCTCGTCTCCGATTTCTTCAACGGAAAGGAGCCCAACAAGAGCATCAACCCTGATGAGGCTGTTGCATACGGTGCTGCTGTACAAGCAGCCATTTTGTCTGGAGACACTTCCGAAAAGACTCAAGATCTCTTGCTTCTTGATGTTGCTCCTCTGTCTCTTGGGTGAGTGTTGCCCATCTTTTTCCTTAGTCATCTAACATCGTTATCTAGTATCGAGACTGCTGGTGGTGTCATGACTGCTTTGATCAAGCGCAACACAACTGTTCCCACCAAGAAGGCTGAGATTTTCTCGACTTACTCTGATAACCAGCCGGGTGTTCTCATTCAAGTATATGAGGGTGAACGAGCTCGCACCAAGGACAACAACCTCCTAGGAAAGTTCGAACTTTCAGGCATTCCCCCAGCACCGCGTGGAGTACCTCAGGTTGAGGTCACCTTTGACATGGATGCCAATGGCATCCTGAACGTTTCTGCCTCCGATAAGACTACAGGCAAATCGAATCGGATCACCATCACCAATGACAAGGGACGTCTCTCGAAAGAAGAGATTGAACGCATGGTTGAAGAAGCTGAGAAGTACAAGGGTATGTAAAGTTGACCACTAGGAGTGTTCACATGCTTACTATCTATCTAGCTGAGGATGAGGCTGCTGCCGCCCGGATCACGGCGAAAAATGGCTTGGAGTCCTACTCTTACAATCTCCGTAACTCTATCAATGATGAGAAACTTGCCGACAAGTTTGAAGCGGCGGACAAGACTAAGCTCGAGACAGCCGTCAACGAGGTAATCTCATGGCTCGATGCCTCGCAAGAGGCTTCAAAGGAAGAATACGAGGAGAAGCAAAAAGAGTTGGAAGGTATTGCCAAGTATGTGACTCTCATCATGTTTGTTTTCGGCTTTCACTCATTTTTATTAGCCCGATCATGCAGAAACTCTATGGTGCAGCAGGTGGAGCACCGGGTGGCTTCCCTGGCGGCGCTGGAGCTTTCCCAGGAGGTGCAGGAGGTGCACCCGGAGGCTTCCCAGGTGCTGGCGCCGAGGACGGTCCTAGTGTTGAGGAGGTTGATTAAACTTGTTCCATGCGCCACATTCTCTACTAAATCATCGCATATTCTCTGGACTCGTGCAAAAACCTAATGTCGCTGTAACCATTTTAGAATCAAATCTGTATATCATAGTCCCTAGGAAATAAGGCTTGAGCTTGATGACTTGAAGATCTACCGGGATCCATGACTAAGGATTGTTGCATATGGCTTGGTAGACCAATAATGGAATTGTGGATAAAACAAATACACAGGGTGTAGTTACTGGATACATTGATCAAGTATTAACTGCTCTTTGATTTGAGAACGCCGGCATTAACGACACCGCCGGCAACGGGACGAGACAGCTTGTTTTGACCGTTCTTCACAACAAAATGTGCTGATGCGAATCCCTCCAAGTTCGCAGTGCCTTTGAAAGAACAGTTAGATAGAAGGCTGTAATTTTTATTATTTAAATGACAACATATACGCACTGACGTCCCTCATGGCATAGAAGGTTGCATTGAGAGTCTCAGTGTCAACAGTGAGAGTAAAAAAACCTCGGAATGAGCCCTCGCTCCACTGTAAGTCTGCGTTGAGATCGACGAGTGTGCGGGAGATATTGTCAGCATTTGCAGGGGCAATCCCCGCCCCAAATGCGGATGTCGATGTTACCGCTGTGCCCGCAAACTCGACCCCAATGGCCCCCGTCCCTGTTAATGGGTTATAGCTAAACGGGGGTTATACAAGGTTATACGTTGCACTAATGATCAAGATCGAACAAAAATTACGTCACGGTATCGTTAGGGTCTGCATATCATTTAAGGGGGTTAAATCAGGCAACATCCATGGGGCTCACGGGCAAGATCAGAAACCCAATTGGCATGACTATCTCCTGACAACATGACCGCGTTGTTTATCTTGTTCTTGTATAGATAGTCTAGAACCCGTGCTCGATTGGCACGGTAACCATCCCAAGCGTCCTTTAGACATGCCAAAAGTTAGGCTTTGATATTTTCGGTAAGATATCCCATTGACATACTAGGTCGACTAAGGCAAACCAATTGTGATTTAGCACAAAGGATAGCGAAGAAAGGCTTGCCCACATGCGTCACCAAAGTTGAGTTGGGTGAAAACTACCTGTTGCCTATATAAAGTTGTTATTGATCCAATATTGAGCCTTTACACAATAAACACGATCTCGACGAACCCAATAACTCGCCAGACCGCGCCACGAGATTTCGATGCCGAGAGCGAATCATAAAACCCTGCGAAACGGTTCCCTCCCGGCTCGTAGTAAAGCTTCATATTTACGCACATTTCTCTTGGGCAGCTCCCATTAAAGATCGACTCTCGGACGCAGCCACGGTATTGACGACTAGGATATATTATTCAAATGTTGAAAAAATGGTTTGATTAGAAAGACTGACATTCTGAAAAAAGATGTGTGCTTGGCCTCGCCTCGAGTGGGGGAAGATATTGTCACATACCAGTGTTATAGTAGACCTATATGTCTATGGGCACCAATTTATTGAGGGGTTATAAAAGTTTGCTTACATCTGTGATGTCTCTGTCATATTGCCCTTCATGTGTGCAGTTCAACTTCAACAAGCACTATTGAGGGTAGCCATTCGCTCACGTGTATCTAGCATTGTTAAATCTAGAAGTTTTCCTATTTGGAAATTTCGCCAGATACGCAGTTTGTCGTCTGGGTCTACTTGACGTATCGGCATCCACTCGTGGTATGCCCTAACAGCAGCTAGTTTTCTATCGGTGAAACATGCTCCAGATGGTGAGAAGCTACACCCGACAGTGGTATCATTCGAATTCGCTGTTCCGGCCTTCCACGCTTGATCCGCGACCTGGCAGTCAATATTTGAGCGATGTCTTTGTCCTGTCGGAACCACTCCATACCTCGTGATCATCCTGTGTCCGGTTTACAACATCAGCCCTATAATTTAAACAGGTGAATGGAGGAACATACCCTTGTTTTCAGAGCATTTATTGTTCAGTAATGCTGATATGTTGATAAACAATTCCAAGTTGGCTCACCAGACAGTGATCCATGGTGCATGTTGATGAGCATATAACAGACTAGTATCAGTCCTGTACTGGTTTAGGCGCTGGCGGTAGTCGTGTATAGTAGCAAGCTCTCTACCCAAGACCTGTCGACCAATCGAGGCCCTATGCTCTATGAGTTATTCATTACTTCACATATAATATGAATATAACTACCCATGACCGACTGACTCATAGATCTAAAACCTAGCCGTGAGTTGTATCATGGAGGAGGAGAAATTTTACAAACATAATCGCCCAGATGAACGAAGACATCGGCAGTTGTATTGTGTGCGGCAAAGCCATATGCGTTGAACCAACCTGATTGAAATATTGGTTTTAAGTTACTAACATACATGATGCGTAACGCACCGACTTGGAATTGGGAGCAAGAGAAGATAGCGAATGTTAAAGGTTTACCGTGATTGACTTGCTGCGCGGGTGCTGAAACAGGTTAAACGGGGGACACTTGGAAGGCATAGGGAAGTGTCATACTATGAGGATTAGCCAAGGTTCTTGTCGCTCCTATCGGGCTGACGCTTCGGGGATTCGCGCAGTCCGCGAACTGGAAAAAGTATTTGGTATCTGCATTTAACCTTATGGCCTCTACTTTTACAGTCCAATCGACATCATAGCTCGTGAAGGCCGTTCCCGAATCCACTACCCTACCAGACAAACTTTCTGATGTGCTGATTTTGTACGAGACACAGGCAGGTAAACTTTGGTCAGGTAAGTTCATTGAGCCAGTAGGCGATATGGGGACAGCACGTGTCCAGAGGAGAACCGACGTGTCGAATGGGTCACCCTGGTAAAATTTGTCAGAGGGGGCCGGCGATACGGAATGCATGTACATACGCTTGCAACTGCCGCGATTATGCTTTCAGCCCAGGTAATCTTGGTATACCACAGGATGACGTACCAGAATGTGTAAAATTTAGCCCGCCGCTCCATATAAACTCACTCTTTACAAACACATCAGTTAAAAGGAATGTGGGCTTGGCAAATACATACATTTGAGAAATCTCCTCCGTAGAATGTAGGATAATGATCATCACGGAAATGAGTTGCATCTTCAGATTGCCTTTTTGCGAGTTCCAGATGCCGGGCGTGTATCTTCTGTATGTTATGTGAAAGCTAGTTTTCCGGGTAAGTTGAGAGTTTGGGCCCCGGACGATATATTGAAGTGACCTTCGGGTGATTCAAAAACGGAGAATGGTAAGCTAAGTTTTTCTCCAAAAAACGGGTAGCATGAGCTCCAGCTAGAAACAAGAATCCGATAGTGATTAACTTTGCCTGCATGGTTTTGAAGCTAAGGACCGAGCTGTAGACTCCTTCGTTTATAAGCACAACCAAGGCCGACGCAAAACCGATACCCACACACTATCTTACATGCGAGATAATTACGGAGGCGCACGTTTGTGAAATGGGTATGAATGATACGGTTTCTGTGAATCCGAGAAAGAAGTTACCTGTCAGATTCGTTGTGGGCAGAGGGGATACTTACCTCCGACCAACCTCTGACTCTAAATTGATCATCCATGGTACTACTCGTCAATTGATTGGTTGGCTTTTGAGCGGTATTGTGTTTCATAGTCCCCTATATCGGCGCCTGCCTGGGGAATTCCCAGCGTAAGTTACGGATATATACAGCCACATCCAGCCTCTCCGGCGACCTTGATTGGGGCACCTGACATGCTAGAATTTCGGATGAACATGTGTCCCCAGTCGTTTGTAGTTTTTTTTCAATACTTAGAAGCTGGAATCAGCTTGTGCACCACGGTACATCCCCAGTTCAGGCCTTCCTTGTACAGACTTTTGGTGCCTGAGTATGGAAAACCTCTCATATATAGGTTAGGCCATGTGCATGTTGAAACTTACGTGTCCTGGAAGTTGTCATTGTTCTGATTGACCCAGCCTCACTTGCTTTATTGATAGAACGAACACGGCGCGTTAGTGTAGTGTAGTTGAATAGATCATTCTGAGTTTGCTAAATCAAAGATTGTCGCTCAAACAAGTTCAAAAGCAAGAAGTTGATGGCAAGTATTATTGTAAGTATGGATGGTTCGAAAGGCCGTCAGATCCAGGTTTTATATATCTGGTCAGTCAGCCCAATGGGCTTTGGCTTCTGACTCCGGTCAGACCTCAGGGTCGATTAACGGTCACTAGCTGTTATACAGCGCGCCGACTAGGTTCGAGGGAGCAGCATGGCACTTCGTTCGGGAGTGATGCCTCAGGAAAATCACATGAACAGACATTATTTTTTCTAACGGAACAATATCTTAGGATAGTACGTTTCTGATCATGTTCCAACGAGCCTGACTGACAGAAGACCCGTAGTGTTCGGAAATTTGTACAATGAGCTTACTGATACCTCTAATCAGCTACCGCAGTCTTGACACTATCTGTTCCAAACCCCTCGTCACACAGACCAAACCTCTGTTAACTTAGCAGGATTGTCGTCGGGTGTTGACTCCGGACTTCTGTCTATCCAAAGCTGATATATAAGCAACTTGAACATCAACGTTGGAATTATCAATTCACATATATAGACGGTTCACAACTTCAACCAAGAGATCCAGCTTTATTCCATAGGTTTGTGCCTACGACGCTCTTCAGCTTGTTCTGTCATACGACTGCTTTGGGTGGTGAGTGGATTCTTGTCCATGAAAAATCCGGGAGTTATATGTGCCTATTAGACGCCCGTACACATCCCTAATTACTCAAACCGCACACTGAAGGAATTCTTTCCATCAACAGCCAATCAAATCTGCCGTGGTTCCTGCACCTGAATCACTCAGCAACCACCCACTACCTGATCAAAGCGCATACGTTCCATAATGTCAATTCCTCCCTTTGCTGCAACTCATACACCCCTCTTCCACTTTTCAAACCGTACCGACGACAGTGACAGTGTTGAAGAACACGACCATCGTGATGAGAGCGTGCCACAGCGGGTCGTGTTCAAGTCGTATGTAACCTTTTATCTTTTTCTTTATCAGTGTCTGACGACGCTCCAGATCTGGTGCTTGTGTTCATTGCAAATCACTCAAGGTTGAGGACATATGGCGGACATGGTCATTTATGTACTCAATAGTATTTTAGGTCAGATGTGAATTCAGTCCTGGCGAGGCCGCATGTCAAAGATGCCAGGCTGGGAATTATCAGTGTCGTCCCCGGGATCGAAAGAAGCGCAAACCCGCTCCGTGAGTCCAAGGAATCTATCACCTTGCGACCCCAACACATCTAATATCATTGAAGCACTCATGAAGACCTACAAGAAAAGGCCCATAATCAAGACCTCCAGATACAAGCACTCTTACTTCAATTCGATAAGCTACGGGCGGACCGCAGGATAAATGATCGAGTAGCGCGGGCACAATCTCTTGATGTGCGTACGCCCGGTACTGGTGGTTAGTAAGCATTAACTTCGCGTACCTCATCTGCCGAACTTGTTTCGCAGGAGCGAAGCGACTTGATGTCGATAAACCCAAGTGGACCACTAGATCTATACCTGCCGAGGTTGCTACGGCGTCTTTTTTTTCCCCAGGTGAACAGACTACGGATTGGTTCACGGTACATGCTGAAATTTCAGTCTCTAGGTCGAAGCTTAGAAGAGCTGGCACTACCCGATATTGTTAAACATTGTTCATTGTATCCAGAAGAAATCGTGGATCTATTTACGATGTATGTCAAACTTGTCGCACTTCCGTAACTGTCATTTACCCTCTTTTCGCCAGATTCTTCGAGAGAATCAACGTAAGCATCTGCTAATCCTTAATGAGAGAGATGTTCATTCCTTGATTAGCCATATTTCTCTATTCTCGATCCGGGATTGCATACCCCCGAGAAGCTCATCTGGACGAGCTCTTTTTTATTTACTGTTAGTGAGTATCAGAGTCATGACACTTGCACCTTTGTGATTTACCGTGGATTGGGTGGCGCAAGTCTGTGCCGTTGCGTCGCGCTATTATGCTGACAAACCTAACCTTTATCATCTGGCGATGGATTTTGCCCGAGACGCTGCCGGGCGGGCGCTTATTGACGGTTCTAAGAGTGTGGATGTATGCCAGGCGTACTTATTAATGGGCGTGTACCCAGTCCCTAAGAAACGGTGGGCGGAAGACCGTAGCTGGTTATTGATGGGAGTCGCCATCCGGTGCGATTTGTATCTACTCATTCCAGGCTTAAACTCATATCATTCGTAGGATGGCTATAGAATTAGAACTGAATCAGCCACCCCCGCCCGCATGCGACGAGCGCGAATCTTTGAATAGGACGAGAACCTGGCTCAATTGCTACTGTGTTGATGGATCGCATGCCATACAATTTGGGAAATTGCCTATGCTTCGCCTTGATGATTACATTGCGCGAAACTCGCAACAATGGTACAAATCTTCGCCAATGAATATTCCATTTGACATCCATCTATGCGCCTATGTTCGGATCATTATCCTCGTCGCGGAGTGGCGTTCTAAAATGGGTGACAAGTCAACTCGAAGGTGTAACGATGTCTGTTCGTTCAGGTCATTTTGTTATGCAATGCTTACCGGCCTGACAGGGGTTTGATACCGTGTCTTTGGTTCTTGAAACTCAAGAGAAGTTGTCACAAGAGATGGCGTCGTGGGTGGAGGCTTATGCAGAGGAATACACATATCTCCGTACGTATATAGACATGAACGTCTGTCGTTGACACAAGCACTTATAATTATATCTAGCCCTCGCTATTTGCGCCTACCGCGGAAACACAACCCAAATGTACGTTGATCTCATATCCATCATTGGCGTTATAATTATTTATTCAATATATGTTTAGGATCACTTCGTACTTGCGTTTGGTAGTGCTTGCCGTTGGCTTCCAACATTCTACCAAGTCAGATCTATCGAGAAATTCTCGGGTTGTTGTGAAATCTATTCAAGCAGCTCGAGAAGTTATACAAATCATGGTTGAACGGCTATATCCTACTGGCAATCTACGGTTTGCGATGGAGGCCCATTTTTTATATGTCTCATTTGCAGCGGCGTTTCTCATAAACGTCAGTATAACTATGATTCATCTAGACATTTACTTACAGGCTGATATAACAGCTTCTACGCCCAAAATTCTTATATCTTTTGGATGAGAATGAGCAGGAAGAAATTATTGGAGATGTCGAGCGTTTGATTGACATTTTGAGCTCTAATGGGGTTGCTTTGGATGAGAGGCACACACCCGCCCTCTACTCGCGGTTTCTTTCGTCGTTACTGGCTAAACACAATACCAAGCCTTACCGAACAAGTAGGGACGAGGGTCCGGACTTGGGGCATACCGAAGATCAGAGCGTGGCCCAGGTCACGCAAACAGAAATATTTTCATGGCCAGATATAATTCATACCGGATCACAACTCAATGGCGATCTTTCAACGGGTGACCTATATCATGTTGACACCGATATGGATTTTAGCCTTTCGCATTTTGTGAGGACGGTGACACAGAATTTCGACGATCCAACGCGGCTCGGATCCACTGTGGAGGGTATGAACGTCACATCGAACTTAGAAGAGGAGTTTTTAAACCCACAGCATTGGCCACCAGCGGCATCTCAATCTTACTCCAATTTATGGAGGTGAAATAGTTACGTAATTGCGCATTGTATAATTCGTGTGTATGTAGATGTTTATCAATAGCAACCTCACGTGCCGACCTGTGCAGAACTTGCGAACTACCAACCCTACGCGTAATATATAGAATTCCTTCTTTCGAATCTGCTAACCGGGCTCCCGACGCTCCATTCTGTTATTCATGAAGCAGCACAACGCATTTCGGCCTACTCGCACATCGCCTCCCTTAAAACCCATCGCCAGCTTAGTGCCTGACGTATCCCATTCTTCAGCTGCGACAATTCCTGATTTTATTGGCCTTTCTCATGACGAGATTGATGTTCTCGATGCTGTAATTCAACGTGCAGGCCATTCAGCAACCACTTTTCTCTCTATTTTCAAAGCTTACAACGATGTGTTAAGTGAACGTGGTCTCGACCCACACGAAGTCTTGTACTATGGAAAACTGTTGAAGATAGGAACATTGAAGGGCAGGAGTTGGGGGGATAAATGGGCCGCTGTAAAAAGTCAACACGGGTATCAATCTGGATCCAATGCTTCTGACATTCGCACCCAGACCCAGGTTTCCATTAACCTATACAAAAACGCGTCTAAACGCGCCGATATACAATCAATGCCATCTCACCATCATATTGGCTCGGCGCCGGCAGTACCCCCCTATAAGGAGAGCAGCGAAACACCGGGAAAAACGGCAGAGGAAGTTGTTGGCCTTAAGGCACCTCGTTATCCGAGATTAGTCTCGCGTCAGCGACATCAAACGGATCCCACAAAATCGAAAGTTGCAGTTAACGAGACTAGGAGCTCTCTTTTTGCTGCCCCTCCCGTCAGGAAGCGTGATTTACGCCAAGACCGACTTAACGAAAGTGGTGCTCCGGGTAATGATGATGCCTCAGATCTTATAGAAGGCACTCCCTTTATCACCCCTCCACCGTACCGCGCTGCCTCTCAAGACACGCCTTTGCCTGAAACTCAACCCCTCATCTTAACTTCTAAAACAATCACCCCCACAATACCTTTTTCCTCAACCACAGCACGGAGAGCAGTTGAAATAGCGCGAGAGCGGAGGGGTAGTGTCGTCAATGAAGATGACGCATGGAATAAAATCAGAATGGAACGAGATGAAAAAGACGCCGATGACTTTCGAACGGACAGAATAATGGAGCGCTGTTGGGAGGTGTGGAAAGAGGGCTTGAAATGGATCATTGTATGGCCGTTTCTATTGTCGTGTATGAACACAGAATCTGATCCATTTATAGACGACCAACCAACAGATCGGGGAGGCTAGAGATAATTTACTCGTTCGTCAAAGCCTCCAGAAGTGGAGAAGTGTCCTGGGGTCTCGCACACAGCTCTACCAAAGCGTGACGGGCCTGTCAAACAAACGACGTCTGAGGGTTGCCCTTGGGATATGGAAAGCCAAATTAAGAGAAGCCCAACAATCAAAGTGGCGCAATGGAATGCGTATGAAAATGAAAACCATAAAGGAAAGGCGAGAAATGAAATTACGGAAGGATGCTTGGGCAAAATGGCGACAAGCATATCATTCGCATATTTCTGATCAACATTATTCAGAACGTCTGGTAATCCTATTCTTCAACCGTTGGAGGATGCAGCTTTCTTCTGTGGATAGGATTATGGCTGCTGCAGGCCAACACATCCGAGAGGTTGAAGACAGGAAAATGGAAAGATATTGGTATCATTGGAAGCAAAAAAGCGAACTAGAAGTATTGGCTCGAGCCACTAATGAGACCTTGGACTTGAGGTTAGCTAGAAATACGATGGATCTATGGAGAAAAAAAGCGTCAGTCTGTATTAGGTTTTTCCCTCAGATTTCTTTAACATCTAGTTCGTTTAAGCCGGGACCGCAACAGCGCCAAAGAATTCTACTGCTCCTTATTGATGAAGACGTCTATGCAGTCCTGGAAAACATCCAGAGACCGTATTCGGGTCCGGTCCACTTCTCGCGATCACAGAATCTCAGTAGCTAACGACAGTCTGTAGGCCTTAGAACGTCGTGCAGATAAGCATCTCTCTCGACAAGATGGCGTCCTCGTTCGCGCAATCTCCCGAGTGTGGAAAGCCCGTGAAAGGGGGCGCCTTTTAGAGCGTGTCAAGGCCCTGAGGCTCACCAAGGAAGCTTGGGTGACCTGGACAAACCACATAAAAGAGCTCTCCCGTCATGAAGGTAAATTTACTTACCGTCTGTCCTAGCATTTCCACTCTGATCCCCCTCAGATATTGCCATAGCTTTCTACCAGCGTCCGAATGCCCCAACGATAACGGCGGTATTCCATAGCTGGTATCAAGTCCATGTCACTCATCAGAATGCGCACAATTTCGCAGTACAATATTACCACGCACAACTTTATTACAAAGTCCTTCTATCTTGGCGGATTAATCTGAGAAATAGATTAAATGTGAATAAGATCGCGAGGACAGCCGATAGGTTTTTTACATCTCGGAAAGCCTGGAGAATCTGGCGGGGGGCCTTGGATGTGAGGGCTAGGGAAAGAGTCCTGAAAGATATGGAGACTCGACGACTTCTAAAAATATTCCAGGGTTCGTTGTGATTCATAATGGTCTTCCTAATAGCTGATCATGGATACAGACTGGCTACTTCAAACACGCCGCAAAACCCACCAGCGATTGAGCGAACAGACAGTCCAAAGCTTTGTGACCAAGGTTAGCCCACTCTCAACTCGACCAAGCATTATCTGATTTTATCGCCAGCGAATCTTGAAAAATGTTTTAAGCTCCTGGACCAACCGCGTCATTGAAGTCAAGCTGAGGGAATTCGAGGTCGCCCAACGCTGTGAGACCAGTATCCAAGTGTAAGCTACCATCTCACTTGAAGTTCTCCATGCCTATCACCCCTGCAGGCTTGCATTCAAGAAATGGAAAGCTGCTTGCGTTCGTCATGCAGAAGAACTCAGCCTTATGGAAAGCTACCGATTTGTGAAACGAGAAGGTAAGCCTTCGGCAGTTATGGATCCAGACAGGTATCTAAATATTGTGACAGAAAATATTCGTCGCGTGTTTCACCGATGGTTCTCGCTCGCTCGCACAACCCGACACAGACGATTAATTCTACAGCAGAAAGAAGACGACGTAAAGTTCTCGATAATTGCAGTCGCATGGGAGAAATGGAGAGATCTTTACAACGACGAAAAACTTCGCCCAATCGTACGTTTAATCCCACAACCTCCAATAGAACTCGAGCTGATGATTCTTCAGGAGTATAACGTTGCCACTCAAACTCAAAAAAATCTGTTATTTTGGGCTTTCGGGATGTGGCATTCCAAAACAAAGGTAATCTTAGCATCTTTTTTTTCAGACACTCAGTTTCTCAACTACCTAACAATAGACTTTACCTGCTATACGGTTCCACGCTGATAATGCCAAACGAAAATATTTCGCCCTTTGGCGGAGAGCGATGCCGAAAGCGTTGCAAGCTAAAGCAGCCCGTCAAAAAGATAGAAAGGTTGTTTTATGCAAGTAGTTCCCCTATTCTCAAGCCACCCTTCCTTACATCTGTATTTCAGCTAAATTCTTAGATCAGTGGGTCCACTCACATCGAACCAAGATGGCGCTCAAAGCTGTGGTGTAAGCCACTATCTGAGATACACAGTATAATAAATAATTGACACTTTTCACTCAGGCGTGCAAGATACCTCAGGCTTCCCACTGCTACTCCTCGACAGGGCGCCGTTATATCGCGTGCAATTCCTGTTACAGCGTTTCCCAGGTCTCCTAAGCTACTGCCACGTCGCATGGTTGAAGACCGTGTAAACGATAAGGAGACAAGATCAGCTCGTATGGAAACACCCACACGACCAAGTACTTCTAGATTTTCCAAGAATAAACCACAATCAGAGTCAGGCGTTTCTCATCCGACTTCCCAGCCTCGAAATCCCAGCCCAACAGGATCAACGTCATCATTTGGTGGCCACCGAATGAAGGGAAACCTTAGCCCAACACGATCAAATCCAAGACCGCCAAGTTCCACAGGTGGAGAGGTTGGAAGAAGTAGACTTTGGCTTGAGCTTCGTGAAGTCCAAAGGAAATCACGACCCTCATCTCAACACTCCCCAACACGAGGACGGCCTTGACCGTAGCATACCCACCTACCATATATCTATTGCATATTTATTTTCCGCCTTAACTCATATGTACTGTCGCCGACCCAACACTCGTGTACCTCATAATTCGAATTTGTAAAACCCGATCAGTGACCTAGATCTATTATTTAGCATCCGCGGCTCCAGACTGTAGGAATCTTCCTACCAGAACCTCTTGCCCCGGGCGAGTGCAAGAACCAAACCAGAACTGGTCATGAGTTTCGATAATATTGCCACCCTACCCAGTTTGCAATCACGAAATAGGACCCAGTAGGTATTATGAATGCCGCAACGTATTTGTAATGCGCGTCGTTGGCTAGTGCGTCTATGAACTAAAATGTGTCAGGTCGATGGTCAGAAGAAACTAGTGATCAAGTACTTGAATCCCAGCCCGGGGCAAAAATGCACAGAAAAAAATGCTGTAGCTTGCGATGATGAAAAAGAGTATTGATGCCACCACGATAACGTGGCCCAAGTAAATTAGAGACATTCCTCGAAATCCGCCGATTAGCGTCAAGGGGAACGGTAGTTGAGACACGAATACTTATTAGTATGTTGATGATTTTATGATCACAAAGGTTCCAATGTGATTACATGAGATATGAACAATCAATAGTGATCATTTCTTCCTCACCACACCCACGATGCCGAGCACAACGAATATAACACAAGACGACGAGCAGGCTAGGTCTGTATCTTATTCACCCCTACCATCGTCTTAGTGAAACTCGTCTAACATGTAACAAGAAATCAGCATCGCAATGCCTCCGCCGCTTTACCGGAGATACCTGCACCAAACCTAGATCTCAACCTCGACCTTTTCTCTATTCTCGGCTCGTCAAATGCCGAGTGAGTCCTTCATAAACACTTCTCTGTATGATAATCAATCCATCGGAACACGGTAAATCAATAATCCTGCAGTGTGGACTCCAAGGTACAAAAACGAGCATCCAATGTTATGAAACTGTCTCAGGAGAACGAGAAGCTTAAAGCAGAGCTCAAGGCCATGACTGACAGGTTAGAAGCGGCAGAGCGGAGACGAGAAGAACTTGCAATGAAGGAACAGAAAATATTGGAAGGACCTTGAACAATACAGCCCTCCTACTCTTGTGGACAGATACCCGTAGCCTGTATTTATGATGATCCTGGGAAAACCTATAATCATACATAATTGGGTTATACATATTTAGGTAGATTGTGATAACAGGATCGTAGAAACGCGACTCCACACCTGCATCACCCAGTCTTTATATCAAACCCCTCCATCCGTGTAAATCACTTTCCAATCCTTGCATAATGTCTGGCCGCAGACCTTCTGAGAGGCGTGGATCTGATCGTAGAAGCTCTGGGATATCATCTCGTCGACCGTCTATCGATCCATGGAGGCTTATTCCGATGGACAAGTTGAGCACCATCTTTATACCCCCGGCTGTTCCACCAAAATATTTAGATTTGCTGACGCCATGTCCCAGAGCGAGCCATGTTGGCGGGTCCGATGATTTCAATGTCGTCTTTATTGGTGCAGGAAACATCATGTTTGGTTTGTCGCTTCCAGATCTTGTCTTACCACTCCCGCACTGATCATTGGCATAAATAATTTGACAGGTTCGGATGAAGGTCCTTGGAACCATTCCTTTCGTTTTGAACAGTAATTACATCAGGTTGGCCGGGCCATGCTCAATCTCACCTATTATAACAGCAAACTTGGTCCTCGTCTCAAAGTAGTTGCCCTCATAGACCCTGCGATAGAACGTGCAACTGCGGTTCTTCAAAAGAAATGTGAATCATTCGTAGTTTCCGCTTACCAGGATACTCGTGTATTCAAAACCCTCGAGGACTTCGTAAAGAACATGTCCCCCAAGGATAGGCCTCGCGCTGTAATCGTTGGAAGTCCTCCCATGTTCCGCGGCTCCCTCAAGCCAGGAAGAGACATCGAAATGCAGATTCTCAAATTTTTTCCTGGTGTAGCTATGTTCATTGAAAAGCCCATTGCAACAGGACCTGCAGACGAGATCGATGATGCATTTACCATTGCAAAGACAATTAGCGATTCCAAGACGGTTTGTTCTGTCGGGTAAATCTGACCAATTTTCTTTTCAGGTGTACTTACTTATTCTTCGTAGCTACATGCTTCGATACCTGAAAGCCGTCCAGATGATGAAACAAATCATTCAAGATAACAATCTCACCGTGATGGCCACCATTGCGCGTTACGCATGCGCTTATCAGGCCATCGCTAAACCGGATTGGTGGGACAAGTCCAAGAGGTAAGTGAAAGTACTACAGTTTTATAGCTTTGATATAAACTACTTCTCCCAGTGCGGGCCCTATCGTAGAGCAAGGAACGCATTTTTGTGATCTGTCTCGCTATTTTGGAGGAGAAATCGACATCTCGACTGTTACCGCACATTCACTTGAATGGGACGAAAACGCTGGTCATCTTTCTAAAATGTCTATCGATGAAAGCAAAATAGCCCCCGAGAACAGAATTCCGCGTATAACTGCTGCAACTTGGCACGTATTGTATTTATAACATCCTGTGGGCCTTCTTGCTGACTGGAAAGTATCAGGAAGTACGACAGTGGTGCTGTCGGTAGTTTCACGCATGTGGTTGCTCTTCAAGGGACCAACTACAGTTGTGAGTTGGAAGTCTATGCTGATGGTTATTCTTTAAAGTATCTATCACATATATTTTCCGTATTCCTGGCTCACCAGGAACTTTATAGGCTGGTAAACCCATATGTTCAACCTGTGCTTTACATCCGCAAACCGGGGGATGATAATGAGCAGGCGTTCAGGTTCCCTGATGATGATCCTTTCTTTTCTGAGGTCTCCAATTTAATTGATGTCATTGAGGATATAGAAGAAGATCCTGACGCTGCCCAGATCTTAAGCACATACGAAGGTAAGTCGGGCGTGGTTGAATTGGAGGCCTAATTTTGACGTTCTCCAGATTCGGTCAGGACGTATGAGCTCACTTGGGCAATCCGCGAGGCCAGCGAACGCTCTCGCGCAGCCAAATTACAGGCTAGTGCCGATATTGCCAATGTCTAGGAGACTTGACATTTGGATTCACTCGCTATACACGCTTCACAAAATGATGCCAGATGTATATTAGATGGTTTGATCGGCATTATCTGTCTCAGTGTTTACCCTTCCGACACCGCGCGTGACGTTGGTTTTCTTCAACTTTTCTGCCTTCGATTGGTTATCCCATTCTTCCTGTAGATGTGCTTTGAGTGTCGGCATGTTTTTCATGACAGAATCACAACGCCAACAGGACAGATCTTGTTTGAGAATAGGCAAGAAAGTAGTTGGTAGAAGTTTCGATACCTGTTGCCTTTAAATTAATCATTAGGTATTGTTCATTCGTGACCCCAACCTACGCTAGCAAAGTAGGATGGCTCAGCATCGAACCATCCCAAAACCTCATCTATGTCAAGGAAAAAACCAAGCTTTGGATGAAATGAGTTATAGTGTTTCTTGTTCTTCATTTTGGGTGAACATAGATCCGCAGATATAACGTGTAAGTGGAGGTGTCTGGTATGTAAATGGTATGAGTTTGTTGTTTCTTTCATAAACAATGCGTACTCCATTGAAGGCGCCCCATGGAAGCCAGTCCAAATATCCCATTTGAAACCATATCTTTTTATCATTTCACATTCAATCTCCTTTCTTAAAGCAGCTGCATCTTCACTCAAAGCTGTGACAATCCTTCTGGCGTGTGCTTTATCACCTTTCAAGAGAGTGCTCAAACTAGCAAGTACTGATGACGTGGATTGAGGTTCTGCAATGCGTGGGAGTAGGAGAAAATGAAATATTGATTTGGGAAAGGCGTCGTATAAGGTGAGAGATGTTGCTGTATGACTGAAGAGGATAGAGTTCGGAATAGTGGCTGGATCTGCTTGCGCATACCTGCAAAGGATAGTTAGATTGGACATGGGTGTCGGGAGCAAAGTCACCCATGGCGAACAACTTAAAGCCAACGATCACCCTGTTACGTAACCATCGAACCAGGAAATACAAAAATGTTTACGCTAGAGGCTACAGTATAATACACGAGAAACCATAGCAATAAGACGGAAGAACCGCGGAGGGGCATGTGTGTATTTAGCTGCTGAACTGTATCTATAGTCTTCCACTTTCTAACAGAGCTCTGAGATTCTCAGAGAGTATTGGCATGTTAATGTTATCCATGGTGTTGTTAGATTTGACATGTCGCTGGCGGATTCCCGAAGTTGATGGAGTAGGTAATTCCTCCGCTTTTCGGCGGTCAATGTCTGCAACCAGTTGTGCAAAGGATAGGAAGAGGACTTCTGCTTGTGCGAGAGTAGTGTCTAGTTCGATTGTCATACTGAGTTCGTTGCAGTACTAAGATATCGTTCAATAAGCCTAACAAATTTGACGCAAAGTTGGCAGCTAACCTTCAAGATTTCATCGAACTGAACAGTGTATGTGGTTAACAAGACTTGTTCTCCAACACACGAAAGTACATACCTCAACCAGGTAGCGAAGAATCATGTCACGGTGTGATTCGAGAACCGCTAAAGCGACGAAAAGCACAAACTCGTTGCTGTAATAATCGGTCCACAAAACTTCCCAGAGACGTAGGACGTCTTCAAAAGGGAATTCTCGCTTAAAGGCAATAAGCACCCAACTTGATGATCATCAGTAGGGTGGATATATTCAAGCAGGAAGGCATACCGAAAGCAGAAGAACAGATTTAGAGCATCCGTTTTCTCTGAACCAGAGGTCAAAAAAAGTTTGAGTGGGTGAGGTGATACGGACTACCTAGATGTTTGTATAGCTCCGGGTCCATGACTCCGATGAGTTGCTGAAGTGTTAGTAACTGCTTCTTCATGCCGCTTTGATCGCGTAGAAAGTTCTGTTTCTGGTTTTCTTTTGGTTATGACAGCGTTCCTAATAACAAGAGAGCCTTTACCATGCGGTCCATGAATTTGACAAAACACCAGAATGTTAATTCTTCATCGGCATCCATAACAACATAGACAGGGGCACAAAGATCTGACATTCCTTGAACATACCCTTTTGTTTCTTCTTAGCCAGGGCCTATTTGAATCAATACCAATATACATACCGAGCTCTTTCTCGTAGAAATTGTAGGTCAGCAGGATACTTCCCATTCGTTCTATGTGTTCGTTACTGGGTGACTGCGCCCCGATGTCACTCATGTGTGGAGATATTGTAGAATAACGCTGAGACTGTCGTTTTTCTTCGTCCTTTGCGTCTGCTGTTGAAGAGGAGAACAAAGGTTGGGTTCGATCTGTGCGACGACAGTCGACGTCAATACGATGGCGTTCCTGGGTAAACATATAAGAAGCGTGCAGGGAATAAATGATGTAAGTACTTCAATGGTATCTGCTCTATCAAATATTTCAGGTACGCCGCACCACTGATTCCTCAAGTCATGATATTGTTTGCTGTGTGGAACGAGGTAAAATGCAGTTCGATAAGGCATAGAGTTGAACGAACCGTTTCTCTTGCCATTCAGTTGCCCTCTCAATGTCGGTGGCGTCCCATGTAAACACCCCCAAGATGAAGGGCCAAACGATTTGCCGAAATTTACCTTCGTTACTGATCCCTCTCCTGAAAACCTCCCGCCGCATCTCTTCGATTCTCACCTTTGGACGCCCGTCATCAGCAAACCATCTAGACCATATTTTGGCGTCGATTGGATGTGAAGGGTCTCTGGAGGACTTCGGTGTAGGCAAGTTGGATGTAGAATGAAGAAGTTCAAAAATTCCAAGTGAAGATGTTTCTTCTACCAAATCAGACGACGATGTTGATGGAAGTACCTGAGCCTCTCTCCTCCGGGCACGTTCCCCTTCCTCCGCAACGATTCTTGCCCAGCGGGCGAGATAAACGCGCGCGCTTTCAAACTCGCCAACCCCACCCTTCTCGACCCAGCTTCCCCATTCCCATTCTCCATTGGCATTCACTAGACTTCTAACAGGATCCGGAAGATGGGGAACTATGGGTTTCGCGAGAGGGTGGGATAGGATATTCTGAGCAGCATGCCGTGTGGCGCGAGTGATGTTGGAGAACGATTGCAGCAAGGCCATCCGCGCTTGTGATGAGGGATGGGAGGTTGAACTTGACGGAGCCAGAGAGCGGTGAAGAACAGAAGACCGGTGAGAATAAGGGTTCGGAGATATAGGGGGAGATGAGAGTGGTCGTGGCCTTCGATGTGCGGGAACAGGTGAATGGGAATTAACGTAAGATGATTGACCCAAAATGTCATCAACCGCATCATCAGCGAATATTTGCGTGGAGTGTGCTTCAATATCGGACCGAGATGGATCTATTAGGAACAACGATGGCTGTAAGGTCGAGCGAAGAATGTGTGAGTAAGATCGGAGCCGCGAAAGAAGGTCTTCCCCTCCCCATGAATTATGTGATTTGAGAGGCTGGGTCGACGGTGGGGGATATGGTGTAATATTGCTTTCTGGCGGTTTGGGTAGAGTTTGTAATGTGAAGGAATGCGATTCGTCGTCGTGGAAATGAAGTGTAGGGAGAGTGTCGCCATTGATGAGGTTGATTCCGATGGAACCATCTAAACAAGCTGTGAATAACATTGCTTCGCATCAAAGAAAGAAACAGTGCTTACACCAAGAAGACAGAGTCGGGGGGTGCACAATAAGGGAATAAATAGATGTCAGAGGTACAGAAAATGCATACGATTCCGGTCGTTGAGTGGGTAGATCAATGAGAACGACATCTAAAATAGGCTTAGAGGATATTGAAGGAAAGGTAGCCCTAGAATCATACCCTCGTCTTCCTCGTCCACGCTTGACTTCTCTTCTATCTTGACAAACTTGTCCCATTCAGTAGAGCCTTTCTCATTCAGTAGAGTTTCTGGGATCCAAGCAAGGAGGTAGGTCGGGTTGCTAGCCTCCTTTGATAACAATGTAAGGTTGGAATAGCTATTAAGATGAAATTCCCAGAACGAACTCTTTTTACGAGGGCTACAAAACCTGGAATGTTGTCCCTTGCGTAAGCTGTCGGATTTACATACACTTTGGACTTGCTATACACAAGACGATGTTTAGCCTCCTCTAGATGGTGATGCGTAGATGCGCTGCTAGATTGTGGTACACCGACACGTTTGATCTCAACCATAGAGCCAGACTAATTGGGGCGGTTGGGGTCAATTTGTATGATAATGAGAACCAAGCAAATGGGGAGGCAACATACCGAAGTGGTTGAAAGGACACTGTCAAATGAAGAAGGTTGGTAATCCTCGCCCATCAAAACTTTACAAGGTAACTAGTTTCCTGCTGCGGAGGCTGCGCACTTGAATTCCCAAGATTCAGGAAGGCGCCGTCCGCCAGACCGCCTCCAGGCGTCGCGTCATGGGTCACGTGCAACCATTACAAGATAACTACTTGTACTCGACACCTGTAGGATTTATCATAAATTTAACAACTTGGATGGCGATGCAGCTAACAACCAGATCTAATCTCACAGAATCTTGCTACTTAACACGAAACGATTTCAATAGCAAGGGATATACAACGTAATGCATAACTAATGATTACTTTTGGTAAGACCACACGTTCCGGAGTACTGATCAAAAAAAATGATAAGTTATACCCTTTGAAGGCGTTTATAGCAGACTCACACCCTGCTTTTGTCGCCAGTCGGTTGACAGAGTCGTCACCCTCTCCCTGCGATCGGACTTGTCCGCATAGTGCAAACGTTGTAGATGTGTTCAAAGCACGGCCGTTGGCATCCACATCGGCTATGTTAATTTGAACGGATGCATGATCTTTGGAGGTGATCAGTCGGTCTGGAAAGGTATCAATGTGCTTCCTAAATTTCCAATTAAATTGCAAGGCGCACTGGTTGCCGCGCATTTGCGGGGAACGTAAAGATCAACAAGGACACCCTAAAAGTCCAGTTTATGTGAGCAGATCCAGTAGTTTGTCTAAATGTTGAAACGCACCGAATCGTTTTCCATGGCAGAATTTGAAAGGCTCTACTGACTTGAGATTGTAGTACAAGGCTAAATAGGTGCGTGGGAGAAGTTTTGAAAAACTGTACAGTCCCTTGCTTATCATCGTCGTGGTTGCCAATACACACCAAAACAATGGGCAACAGAAAGTTTATTTATATAATTATAAGCGAATCTACTGTTGTACTTAAGAGATTGTGAGGAACACTCAATCATTAGTTTTGATTCTTGGTGTTTGCTTTTGATACAACTGCACTGAATACATTTGGAATACTTTAATCAAGTCGTTCGGACTTCGATAGGAGGTTCGAACCCCTTGGGGAACACTTGGCGCACATTAATATTAATTCGAGTTGACTTCATGTAGTCGGCATAGGGTTGCCATTCTGAAGTCTCTGATTGAAGGTGCTCGGGCAGAGTATTCTCAAGTATTCGTGGTACACCTGGAAAACACAGGTTGTTAAGGCGGCTGTCGACTCTGATAAGTGAAGTCATCCCGCACCGTGATATGCACGTCTGCATTCGGGCCCCGACATGACAACTACGTCTCCAGAACGCAGCAGGATTGGAACGGGCTTGCTATCCCTTGTCAATCCCCCGATGAGAAAAACGGCCGCGTTTCCAAGACTTTTATTACGGAGGTGTTGATGAATGTCATGATATCTCTGATATAACGGGGGCTCTTACGAGATGGACACTAGCGGAGATGTGGCACATATCTCTGAGCGATCAACGTGAGCCATTAAAGTATCCTATTTTGGGCATTTCAGCCCTGGGATAAGAATACGGGCAGGCCGATGCTACTTGCCTTTGTCTGGTAGAAATTAACGATCCCAGCGTCGGGCTCTGTGTGATTTAGGTAGCTGTTAAATATTGCAACGCAGGCCTTGACCCACCATAGGTTTCGCGCCACGTTTCCCAACCTGGTTCGTTATCTCCCCAAACGACCCGAGCTCCGGTATATACTTGCTGCCAATCGACTAGTTCCACTGCATCCCGACATATCTGTCTTACTCTGCCATCAACTGGTTCTTTCCCTTTTGTGAAGTCGTACTGCTTTGTACCCCAGTGATAGAACCACCCAATATTTGCCCACCGTAGCTTTGGAAGTAAGGTCGAAGGAGGTGATGGTCGCAGGGTGGGCGAGGGGGCTTGTGGAGGTTTGGGAGTAGTGATGATGGATAATATATTAGTAGGTGTAACGGGGGTGTTATCGATGAGACGTCTGGGCCCCGGCGGTTCCAGCTCTAGAGCCCCTGTATCGGAGGCCTTTGGGTGGATAAGGACATCTTTGCCGAAGTCGACTTGAGAGGCATTCCATATACCATCTTTGGGAAGGGCGTAATGCGCATCGAGATTTGTTTCGTTTGGATATCGTGCTTGCTCGGAAAGAGACCATTTTATGAGCTCCCGCTGTTGTTCAGACGTAAGAAAACCTGGAAGAATGACAAGGCCTATAAATATAGATATATTGGTAAATATACATGGGAGTGGGGGCGGTAGAGAACACCACACCAGGAATGCTGGGTATTGTATATGCTTTCCTGGCTTTGTCGGGTAGATTCATCTCTCTGATTTCCACAGCATCGAACCGACCGACCCAAATGCCTCGTTCTATTTCCTGTGCTCTGGCTGGATCTAGAGGTGCAAAATCAAGGACGTCGGAAAGATCAGGTGGAGGAAATCTGGATTTGTATTTCTTTTCAGCAGCTCTAAACGGAGTCCAGGAGGATTCTTGGTTTTTATTGTTCCTTGTTGCCTTGAGGTGGAGACGTTTCGCTTTCTTATATTCTCGGGAGTCAGGGAGAAGGGAGGGCATTGGAGCTAGTGACTAACAAGGTCAAACAGGAACGGTAATAAAAAGTATGTGCCGAGAGTGGCAGGTGCTTACATTTTTATTTGAAAAGTGAATGAACACTTGGCAAGGAACTACAAGACCAGCGTGAAGTTGTCTTATGTCTTTATGGGTTCCCCGTACTTCCTACTCTGTCCTTCCCCGCGCCTATAGTTCTCGCCATACCCTTCGCTCCCTCGTCCTTCGCCCGGCATTCCGACAACAAAGTCTTCTCGTCATCCACCGCCGCCCCCAATCCTCTAAATCTTCTGTCACCCCTCCCCATGCCGCTCCTTCTAATTTACACACCTCATCCGAGGCTAAGTCTACCCCACCTGCAGTAAAGGATGTGCCCAAAGGGCCTCTTATGACCAGAGTCTGGAAAAAGGTCAAGCATGAAGCAGCTCACTACTGGAACGGGACAAAGCTCTTGGTGTCTGAAGTCCGTATATCTTCTCGACTGCAGTGGAAGATATTACAGGGAGAAACACTGACGCGTCGTGAGCGGAGGCAGGTAACTTTATTTTCTCTCTTTCCCTCTGGATAGCAAGTCTTAGACTTAGCGTCCCTCTAGCTGAAGCGTACTACACAAGATCTACTCCGATTAGTACCGTTTTCGGTTTTCTTGATCGTACCCTTCATGGAACTTCTTCTGCCGGTTGCACTCAAACTCTTCCCCAATATGCTCCCTTCTACATTTGAGGACAAGTACGCTGCTGTGAGCATAGCCCGTGTTTACACAAGGCCTCAGAAACTCACTCCTGCACACAGGAGGAAAAGCAGCGAAAGATACTACGAGTCCGACTCGATATGGCCAAATTCTTGCAGGAAACACTGCGTGAATCGGGACTGAAGGCGAATGCACACATCGTGGGGAGTGACGCCTTCAAAGAGTTCTTCCGCAAGGTACGCCCCTCCATGGTCGTTTTTGATTTTCATCATTCAAGGGTTCGCTAGGTTCGGTCTACAGGGGAATCACCTTCGGCAGCAGACATCATCAATGTGGCCAAACTGTTTGACGACGATTTGACTCTTGACAATCTTTCCCGCCCTCAGCTAGTATCAATGTCACGGTATATGGATTTAAATGCTTTTGGAACGGACAACTTCCTCCGGGGAACTATTCGGTCACGGCTTATGAGTCTTCGTCGGGATGACCAGCTTATTGACGGAGAAGGAATCGATGAGCTCTCGACCTCTGAGTTACAGGCAGCATGTCAGTCTCGTGGCATCCGGACAACGGGCGTGTCACCTGCGCGCCTAAGGGAGGAGCTTACAACATGGGTAAATCTGCACTTGCATAATAGGGTATCCGGCGTTCTGCTTGTCCTCGGAAGGGCGTTCCACTTTGATCGGAAACCTGGTGAGGACGAGGATGGGAAGACGGCTGTGATTTCGAGTCTTGAGAGCGTGTTGAGTGGTTTGCCCGATAACCTCGTCAGTAATGATTTTTATTATGTTTTATTCAATGTTGACGTTTGGACAGTTGAACGAAGCTGAGCTTGAGGTCGATTCCGAGAAGGCCAGTTACAAACAGAAGCTCGAAGTTTTACAGCAACAACAAGAACTCATCGAAGACGAGGAGGAGCAAGAGCAAAAGGAGGAAGACGCCCGTCGCGCAAAAAGAGAAGCGGACGAACTGGAAGCTCGCACGGCACAGTCTCTCCTACCAGACTCTGAGGTAAATGGTTTTGTTTTTGTCTCGATGTATTACTGCGTCTTACATTTCACACCAGCTATTCCCGGATAAGCTGGAAGATGAAAATGCACGCATGACAACTGAGCAGCTGAAAGAACTTGGAGAAGCGCTATCCATCTTATCGGCCAAGTCGAGTGTTTTACAGGAGAGAGACGAACTTCGTAGTTTAATGGAAGAGAATCTGATGGCAGAAGAGGTTCGTTCATTTGTTTGATATTATCCATTGCAGCCGGCCAGACAAACTAACCCGCTTTATAGGATCCAAAATCGCCATCAGGCGCTCTGACTAAGAAGATTCGCACCATGCTCACCAAGATTGATACGCAATTACAAGAATATGATGCACGCGTAGGAAGCTCATTGCAAATGATATCTGCAGACGCACAGGGTCGGATATCTGTGCAAGACCTGGAAAAAGCTCTCGCTGTGATCAAACACAAACCCGATGATGAAGTTGGGCAAGCTGTTATTCAGAAACTCGACGTAGACAAGGATGGGTTTGTAGAGTTGGAGCATGTTCTTGGTCTTGTCAGAGAGGAGGGGCTAGGTTCGTATTTATGCTGTATCTCTCTTGAAAGCTCATTCAAAGATTTGCCTCCTACAGGGATTGTTATTGATGACGAGGCTCAGTCCATCATTGGTCAGGGACACGAGATCAAAAACTCCAAACCACGGAAGGAGGATATCGTCCAGGAGTGATGAGCAGAGAATATCAAGCATTTTAGAATATGACCAGCCTTAGTGCTGCTTAACACTTCCAATTTTGGAGTAGAGGGTATTATATGATACATCCAACAGAACTACTTAGATGAGATAGAAACATCCAACCATGAAGTCCTCGAGACATTGCAAGTATAACCTTGGGGTTCATCCATTAATGGATCGGCACCTTTTCGTTTCGTAAATCTGGGGTTTTTGCTCGTGATCGCGTTCCCTCCACCTCGACTTCCTCGTATATTTCGTCGTCTGTGTCGGAGCTTTCGGCCCAGAACCGGCCCGCTTGAAGTACCAAGACACCTGTCAGGGCGACGCTACAGATGAGGTTATTCGAAGCAAGTTCCAGCGTTGCGTGTCTGAGTGAACGAGGGAAAGGGTCCTTAAGTTGGTGTGTGGGCAAAGACGTAAATTTTGCAAAGAGACCTGCCCATTAGAATGAAGTGAGAAGGGACAACGGGTCAAGAAGGCAAATGAACAGACTGGGGAGTACTGAGTAGAGATACATTATGATGGTCGTGCCGAATAAAACTGCGGTGATTAGGGGTATAAGGATATTGCATCCTGGTCGAGGGGAAGAATCAGACTTACAGATACTACCCCCATCAAACATTATATTCCCAGCCTGGCCGTCTCGTAGACTCCACAGGATAGTGATGCCTCCAACTACGACAACTGCGGAAAGAAAATAGAGGGTTTCAGGGGGGCCCTTTGCAAGTATTGAGTAGTAGTCTGCTGCAGTCCATAGATGTTCGTCAGTGATAGGAGATTTCCACAAGGTCAAGGAGTCGGCAATCCAATGAGTGAAGAGGGAACCTTGCAGGGGAGTGAGCTATATAGAAGGGTAGGAAGAGAAGGGACAGACCCAACAAGAAGCTGGTGATACAGACAACAATGCCAGACCGGACGCCCATTGCCAACAGTTGTCGAAGTTGGGAGGTCGGGAAATTTTGAAATTACACGTGATTGAGGTAGTTGACAAAGTGATGGGGCGTGTGACATTTAGATGTGACATGCAGCGCCATCTGGTTGGCCGTCTTTACTCGACCGTTCCATGGTTTGTCGACGCGCAGAAGCCCAGTCTCCTTCGCCACCCCCCTCCCCATCTTAACACCCCCAATTCCCTCCCTCAAAACACCCCAAAAGTCCTCAGAGACCTCCATGCACAATTATCCATTTCCCCCCATCTTGAACCGACTACTCTTGTCGTCTCACAACCATTAGCCCCGCCCCCGGGTCCGCCCCTGCCCCCAAGACTCCCCCAAGGTCGCCGGAGACGAGGAGGGACATACCCTGGCGAATCCGCCTTTGACGTTCCAGGAGGCATGTGGAACTGGGTGGTCATGGCACAGGTCAGTATACGACACTACATCTTACTTAATGTGCAGATACCAATATATTATCAAGGTCAAAGAAGGCACTGAGAACAAGGGTGCAATCGAATCTGTCGTGCGCGTCATTCGAAAAACGGTCAGTCTTTTTTCACTTGCATCCCGCGCGGACTTTGATGAGAGGTTAGCTTTTAACCATGGAGCCACCATTACCCATTCCTCCCAACTCAAAGCGACGCGTTCACAATGGATGGGCCATGATAGATGCTGGTGACTTTGCTGTCCATGTTATGAGTAAGGAAGCAAGAGAAAAGTACTTTGGTACCGGAAGGTTAACCGAATGGTGAAGACGGGATGCTCGATATCTATTGTAGTAGACTAGAATAATTTGAATTGAACTTTTTGGTGAAAGCTGAAATTGTCATGACGTGACAAGAGTCACTCATTACACCCGACTTCGAACCACAACCACAATCATGTCCAGCAGGGCAGGTGGTTTGTATGGGGGCATACAATTCTCATCTGGAACTACCTTTTCTTCTTCTCTTCCTCAGCCTGAACCTACTCCTACTATCCCTCCTCCTCAACCCAAGCAAGAATCGATTCCCGTCGAAGCTGCACAACCAGCTGCACCTCAAACTCCTGCTGATCCAGCTCCTGGAGGAGCCTCAGCAAAGGCCACAGCCGGTATCTTTTTATCTGCTACACCTTTACAACCGTAGAGCTCGTTTATTGAAATAACGGTATTACGCATCTTCGATTCGAAGGATGGTCTGCCTCTCTCGCTTTTGCTCCCGTACGCCGAAATCAAGCGCAAAAGTCGAAGCCTGCACCATCAAGACTGCCAGTTGGTGCAGCTGTTACATCGAGCGGCCCCGTCCCAGCTTCCGGCTTTTCCTCAACCGCTGTCGTTTTCGCACTACCTTCGTTAGTGGACCCCGAAAAAACCCCTGCACAAGAACAACAAGCACAGGGCTGGGGCAAGAAAGTAAAACCACCATCCATGGTTTTGGATGAAGACGTCAACGGCTTCAAGTCGTCCCATCATAAAAGGAAGGGGGGCAAAGGGAAAGGGAAAAAAGTGAGTCGTCTCAGCTACCTGGCAATCGCTCATACGTTTGTGTTAGCATAAAAACGCCCCTCTTGTCGCGGTGTGGGACCCATTAGAACCTTATGATCCCCTCCGACCAAACGACTATAACGAATTCAAGGTGTGGAAACAAAAGGACCGCATCGACAGACGGGAACGACTAGTTGAACAGCGACGTTTGGAGGAGCGGAAACGAACTCGCCGTAGTGATAGCTACTCTGACAGCGAGGGTACTGGTTCCGAAGATGAAAGGCCAAGAAAGACTGGTATGTGTGTCGAAACATCTTTCTGTTCATCCTAACATCCTTCATAGGCCGTTACGGTGATCATTTCGATCATTGGTCGAGAGCCGACGAACAACGCGAGAATAAGGCTGCCTCAAATATAAGATCCCAGCAGGCACCCACTGCCCCGGGAGAGCAGGCTATGACCGGCGAAGAGGCTTACCAGCGTCGTATGGCTTTGTCTGCACCAAAAACACAAGCGCCGCCACCTCATATTTTGGTTTCTGACCCAACTCTCCCTAATCCAGGTGAAGAGGGAGAGGATGACATCCCTGGCCTATCTATGACAGACATTCCCAGTCATGCCTTGCCACCAGCAGAAACAGGGGACGAAGCGTATCTCCGACGGGTAGCAATGTCGAAACTTCCCCAGCCAGCTCAAGCCCGTCCCGTATCACCGCCATCACCGCCACCCTTGGCATACAATCCATTTGCGCCGCCATCCGTTCCTCCCCCTCCTCCTGCGCCTATTCCGGCTGCGTTGGAGGCCAAAGTCAAGGCTGCAGCAGCTATTGCAGCAAAGCTAGGAGCTCTGGCAGGATCTGCACCGCCCCAACCTCCTGTTGAGGAAGAAAAGTATGTTGTAACGCCCTTAGGATATACATCGTTACTAAAGCCTTTTGTTTTGTAGACCTGATCCACATGGTTTCGCTGCACGGCTCATGGCGAAATGGGGACACAAAGAAGGTCAAGGACTTGGAGTCGACGGATCCGGAATCGTCAATGCTCTCACAGTTGAGCAAGTATCCCAAGGGAAGGGTGGGAAAGGCAAGGCCAATAAATCCCAAAGCAACACTAGCAACAACCCGAAAGGGCTAGGAGTTGGTTCGAAAATGGGGAAAATTATCAACAATAATGAGGATGCGAAAACAAGGGAAGATAGAGAAAGATTCGGAGACCCTAGTCGTGTCGTTGTTCTCACCAATATGGTTGGAGCAGAAGACGCCGAGGATGAGGAGCTGCAAGGGGAAATTGGTACGTATTCCTGGCCTTGCTATCCATTCTGTTAATAACCTATACGCCATACAGGTGATGAATGCTCCAAGAACGGAACGGTAGAACGTGTGATTGTTCACTTGGTCAACCCACCTCCTCCACACCCTGATGACTTGGTCCGGATCTTTGTTCTCTTTGCTGGCCCTGTTGGCGCATGGAAAACCGTGCGAGAGCTTGATGGGAGATATTTCGGAGGCAGAACCGTTCGCGCAAGATACTTCCCAGAACGCTCTTTCAATCAATACGATTTGGATGGACCACTAACTTGATACTGCAATTACTGCCTTTTGTATATAGGTGCCGAATTGTAGTTCGCGTGCATAAATATCTATTGCTACCTTACACCTATCGACTTTCGAGAAACGATGGATACATGTGCTAAACAATAAGTCCATCGAGCTTGTCTTCGTTGAGTGGTGTACTTAGTAAACACGCTTGAATGGTGGGACGGCCTTGCATTCATTCTCATCTAATGTGTTGGCGATGACGTTGCGGTATGTGAGTTCAATGTCAGGGCTATTGGGGTCCCGCTGGAACGTCAGCGAGTGCTTCATCCATTTTTCGTCGTCGCGCTGATACGCAAATTGAGAAATTGAGAATTAGATGATGTCAGGTAGAAATTCACGTACTTCAGGATAATCCTCTCGTGCGTGGGCACCACGAGACTCCTGGCGAGCGGCAGCAGCAACGATGGTGGGAACCGCACATTGCAAGATGTTACGAAGCTCTAGTGTCTCGACCAAGTCCCTAATATAAGAATGAACTCCAAGTTGATCGTGTGTGTAAAAGATAAACTGACGAATTCCAGATCATGCTCCTGTCCTTAATGCCGATATTATCAAAGTTCTTGTAGACTGCCCGCACTTTTTCTACGCCTTCATCCAAAGTCTTCTGGGTCCTAGGTGGACATGAGATAGATTCAAGCACCGAAAAATAGATGAGCTTACCTGAAAACAGCCGCATCTTCTTGCATGGCCTTTTGCATATCTAACCGGACTTTCGCTGTGGACTCCGGTCCATTTGAATTTCTGTATCAAGTTAGTTATGATTCATGAATAGCGTGATGATTGAAATACTTGCCTGACTTTGTCCAAGAATTCGATGCTTTCAATACCTGCCTCATCAGGAATTGCTTTGTGGGGTTTTCCTGGAGTAAGTGTATCCCTGATGTGATGTGCACAAGCACGTCCGAAAACAACGATATCTAGCAGCGAGTTTGCACCAAGACGGTTGGCTCCGTGTACTGAAACACAGGCAGCTTCTCCGGCCGCATAAAGTCCGGGAACCACTTTATCCTTTCCTTGTTCGTCGATGGTGAGGACTTCGCCAGTGTATTTGGTAGGAATACCACCCACTAAACCACAAATTAATACATGTCATAAGAAATGAATAAGATACTCACTGTTATAGTGGACAGTGGGCAATACAGGAATTGGCTCCTTGGTGACATCAACGCCAGAGAAGATGGCTGCGGTCTCGGAAATACCAGGAAGTCGCTCGTGAAGGACATCGGGGGGGAGGTGACTCAATTGGAGGTATATATGATCTTTCTCAGGTCCAACGCCGCGACCTTCGCGGATCTCGATAGTCATGCTACGAGAGACAACGTCCCGCGAAGCAAGATCTTTCGCGGTGGGAGCGTAACGTTCCATGAATCTCTCACCCTCAGAGTTTAATAGGTAACCTCCTTCGCCACGAGAACCTGTGTATGACTTTAAGTCGGAAACGACATTAGGATGGAAGCTAAAGCCGAACCTTCTGTGATGAGACATCCTGCACCGTAAATCCCGGTCGGGTGGAATTGAACAAATTCTTGATCCTGGAGGGGCAATCCAGCGCGGACGACCATAGCATTACCATCTCCGGAGCAAGTGTGGGCACTAGTGCAACTGAAATATGCTCGTCCGTAGCCTCCTGTGGCTAGCACAGTTTTATGCGCACGGAATCGATGAAGAGTACCATCTTCCATGTTGAGAGCAATGACACCAACGCACTCTCCATCTTGCATAATTAGGTCGAGTGCAAAATATTCAATGAAAAAATTGGTGTCGTGACGCAAGGACTGGCCATAGAGTGTATGTAGGAGTGCATGCCCAGTGCGATCAGCGGCAGCGGCACATCGATATGCCTGTCCCCCTTTTCCGTACTTCAGTGACTGGCCGCCGAAAGCCCGTTGGTATATCTTCCCCTCTTTCGTCCGGGAGAAAGGAACTCCAAAGTGCTCGAGCTAATGAACTTAAGTCTCGCATAAAGGGGGCTACATATGTAATACTCACTTCGATGACGGTGTTGGGTGCTTCTCGACACATGTAGTGGATAGCATCCTGGTCACCAAGCCAGTCGGAACCTTTCACCTAAGACCAGTGTGAGAACCAGGGCAACCCGTAAATATGGGATGAAACCTACGGTATCGTACATATGCCAGCGCCAATCGTCTTCGGTCATGTTCTGGTTGATTTACTATGAAAAAAGCGTATATACGATGTATGGAATGACTTACTCCGAGCGCAGCATTGATACCTCCCTATTAGTGGTTAGTGGTCAGAATGGGTAGATAGAGAGAGGGTTCAAGGGTACCTGAGCCGCAACAGTATGGCTTCTGGTCGGGAATAGTTTGGTGATACAAGCTGTTTTGAACCCGGCTTCTGCTAAACCAAAGGCAGCCCTCAAACCCGCACCACCCGCACCACTATTTTAATGCAGTTAACACGTGCATTATTGTCAGAAGATAGACAGACATACACGACAATGGCATCGTATTCATGTTCGATAAGAGGGTACTTTCCCGAAGACCAGGACTACAGACATGAATCACGGGAACGGGAATGCGGGTGAAACTAACGAACCTTGACTTCTTCTGCTTTAACTGGGTTTGTTGCCACGACTCGACTGGCAACTGGCGAAGAATGGAAGGAGCGGCCGGAGCGCAAAAGGGCGCGAGGAAGGGCCTTCCTGAGCATATCGTTTGTTGATTTAGAACGGAAGGCGTAAGAATGGAAAACGGAATGAAACAAAACCTGACCAACGCGATCCCTCCCGACGTCACCCAATCACATCCTCGTGATTTCCTCACTCCGGGTTTACGGCTCATTTATTCAACTCATTTTGCCAAAATCGATTATGATACATATACGATATTCCTAGATTTCACCATTATAACTACACTTAACGTTGAACCCCCAGTGGGTCCTGATAAACTTCAGACCGATGCGACCTCTGGCCAGCAGAGAGCCCAGGAGATGATCGCCGTAGGGCACTTGATGTAGGTGGAGGGAATCTGGGGAGCGCTCCTGCTGATAATGTCGAAACATTACCAGAGAAACTAGATTGAATGTGATTCCGCGGTGGACTCGAACCAGAATTGTAGGCCACTGTAGGGTTAGACAATGTCCCTGCTGGCTCGTGGAGAGAATTATCAGTAGCTGCCGACGCGACATGCGATGGTGTATGGCTCGGAGGCGATTTGTACATCATTTTTCGAGCATCGGTAGGCACTGGGGCGGCAGGTGGAGGAACAGTTACCACTGGGACTTCGGGCCGAGATATTGTAGCATCTCTCTCTCTCTCCGTGGCTCTCTTTATAGTCTCTTCTTCGCCTACAAGTCTCCCTTCTTCTACCATGGTTGCATTGCTGGTTAAGACGTCTCTGATATAAGAGAGTGACTCCAGCGCTTCGCGCCTTTTTTTTTGTAGACGTTCTACGTCTTCGACTCCCGTCTCATCTTGTAGAAGAACGTCTACAATCCACTCCAGAGACTTTCCTAATCGTTTATTTGTTGAACGTAACTGTGCAATGTCCCGCTCCATTTCAAATCGTGTCCGCGGCTCCCAAGGTGGTCGTTCTTCGTATGGCCTCTCATCCACCAAAGGAAACGCACTATGAGATGTGTTCGGTGACCGAATGAGTGACGCAGCGAGATCTGGGATGTTGCGCTGCATAATATGAATGTGGGATAAGACCTCCATGAACTAGATACTCACCCGTAACTCGGAAACAGCACTCATCAATGTTTTATTGATACCCAAGCTTTCCCCACGTTCTAGTAATCCGCGGGCTATCATTTCGGGGAGACCCAATTGGTGTGAAGTTTCCTGTCGAGAGTGCCTATGCGCGGATACATCCGTCGACCGACCAGGCGCATCGGATGCCTCATCCTGCCTCCCGCGGCTTTTCTTCCTCCGAGGAGCAGGGGGAGGTGCTGGGACCTCCAAAGCTATATTCAACATATTTCGATTTTCCATGACCAAAGATGCACCAGTGGAGGGAGTTGGTGACATTTGCAGAGCGAGCGCCTGTCGTAGAAGAAGACTTGTATGGTGAGAGGCATTATCCGAATGAGCTTGGGCAGACGAATAACGCAATAAAACCGTCAGTTGGCCACTATAATCGGAGGGTATCACTGTTAGAACCATCAGTTAGCGTGCATGTTGAATGACAGGGTGAAGCTGATAATTACATTCATTGCGTATTCTGATGAGCATCGCTACGCATACCCACTGTGTAAGTTCAAAGGTCGGATCACATGCAAACAGCCCGTCCCATATCTTCATTGCGTCTCGCATATTAAATTCTCGAGTAAAAAGAAGTCTGAGCCACCGTCTAGGTATGGGGCGTCAATCAACGGGGTTGCGATACCTATAATGCATACTAACATCCCATATATTTGCGGCTCGACGCCAGTATTCTGCATATGATTCCAAAGTAGAGGGTCTGTTCTCCGAAGAAGATTGGATTGGATGTTATTACACGCGTCGACGATCGGAGCAATGTATGGCTTGATCCCAAGTTGTCCACTCGGGAGAGTAGTTTGTGCATGGTTTGAAAGTGGAGAAGGAGACGGGTATTTCGGTGTGGGGTCCGGTGAAGGTTCACGCCATTCGTACCACTTTGATATTCCTCGCATCACGGAATTGAAAAGGCCCCAGGCATCAGCAGCGACCCATTTCCTTGAACATATCTCTTCTATCTCGCTATAGCCAGACCCAGCCCCTGGCAAAATGGAATCGTAGTCCACAGCATAATACAAAGGTGCCAAAACCTCATGCATGCCTAACATACATCGTCAACAGGAAAGGTGGATTGACGTCAACATAGGGATGACGCACCCTGCCTGTAACCTACATAAGGATTCAAAATCGAATATAGGAAGAGGATGTTGGAAAGCTGAAGTTGAACCTCAGGATCTCGAAAAAACTCTATATCGGGAAACCTGGATGACTATGTGTGCATATTTCTAATGGAAAAGCAAGCTATCGGCTTACGTGCGTTCGACGTCTTGTAGAATGATTTTCCGTAGTTCTACGGAGGCGAACCATTCCGTCCATGGATTCTTGGGTCATTGGTTAATGTCAGACGTACTGGAAGCCAGCCTGTCAAACATACTTCGTTGTGTAGACTGAGCGGATTGTTGTTTTCCAGATTCTCAGTTTTCTTCGATGGTTGTCTCGCGGACGCCAGCAATGAACCTGGTAGAGTAAATCCTTCTTCGTAGCTACCATCTGGGGCCTTCATCTTTTCGCCTAGTGCGTTGACATATTTCTGACGAGAAACTCGTAGATTATCCAGGAGCGATGTAGGATGCAGTGACGATGCAGACCGCAACGGTTCTTCTGACATCAGAAACAACTGTTTAAACAAAGTATCAGTTCAGGTTTGAATTTCGTCCCCCCTTGCCTGGCAGAACCTTCCAAGCTATGCTCCTGCCAGCAATATTGCTCCTAAACGTATCGCCAGGTGAAGTAGGCAGGAGCCGATCTGCTAGAGCCGCATCTTTTAATCTAGAGAAGCCGTTCCCAGTGTTGAAGATATGATCATATGCATTCCTGAAACAACTGGTAAGCTTTTCAGCAGAGTTATGAATCAAGGAGGCATACTTGATGAGCTCCTCCGAAGGCCTCAAATGTGGGTCCTCCATATACAGCCTACACTCACGGAATTATTAAGGTTGAAGCTTTGTGCTGACAATTGCATAAGTGCATCATATATGCAGACTATTATATAAATTGTTTCGGAAATGGCTATAACACATGTATCTAGTACCCTTTATCCCATCTTAAGAGCTAGGAACATATCAAATTACACGGAAGAATGTATACATCACAGTACTTAGTACATTGTCCAACAGGAAAAATTAAAATTAGAAATACACCCTCAACGCTGTCCCTAACTGGGATTCTGTTGGGCAATAGGGACACTTGACGCGTCTGACAAACTCAGCACATAGCTGTGATAGAGATGAGGAGCGTAACTCACCCCCCCGGTTTGCTTAATTTGTGCAAGCTATCCTTTGCGATGACATGACCGCATGTCATCATCATAGGCGGATTTTGTTCAGTAGCTTGTTCCTTCGAAACCGGGCACGCAAAGATAGAGTGATACCTATTTTCTGGGAGAAGGGGTATTTCAATCTGAACCGACTCATATCAGCTATGTCGAATCCTGGAATAATGCGGACACGGACCGGAAGTTCATCTGTCTGGCTCCATTCGCTCTTCCTCTCTCGCATTACTTTCCTCCCCTTCTCGATTCTCGCTAGAGCCCCGCCTCCCCCGATATCCCCTACTACCCTCAATGGTACCTGCCGGCTCATACCTAAGCTAGCACAATACTCTTTAGCAAACAGAGGCTCCAGATCAAAATGTAATGAGGGTGAGGCTAAGTCTGCATAAGGGGATGTTTGTAGTTTGGAGAGAGGAAGGTATGCAACACATCCGGTGAGTCGCTTGAATTCGTGCTCATGTTCATCATAGAAGGGCCTCAAGGTGGCATTCGCGTATGACAAAGCTGGAAGAGGATCTGGGGGGTGTGATGAAAATAAGAGACGAATATACTGTGAGCGATGGAGATAAAATTCGAGAGGTGATGACCGTGTTTGTAGAAACGTCCGATTTGCACTTGCCCACCTATCGGTGCAGCGGTCAAATATAGTTCAGTAGAGGATCACGCAAAACACGTACGCCAAGGCAGGGCCGATATCTCGACTCCTAAGGGCCTTGAGTATCCGGTGCAGATCCACAAACTGGGATCGCAAATCAGATGGAATGGCTAGTTCCGATTCCTGTGCGAAGAAAGGAGCCGTGAGCCGTTGTTGTCATGTTGTACATGAACATGATATATTAACTTCAAGGAATGTTTGAGCAGTATCAAACTGCCCTGTTCGTAAGAGATGCAAGGCTATGGTCCGCTCAAGGGCTTCCACAGAGTCTCTCGATTCAAATAGACTGGAGTAGGTTGGCAAAGATGCTGGAAATTTCTGCGAAAGTGGTGTCAAAGACCAACGGATTCTCGACAGAGGAGTAAACTAACCTTGTCCAATGCCTTCCCCAAACGGGACACGGACGAGTATATCTCTTTCTGACGCTCATCTACGTCCTTTTTCCTGGCGTCGATTGTTTTGGAGAGCTGTTGCAGAGAGGTTTCACTGAGATCGCGCTCGAGATACTCGTTTCTGGCATCTTGAAGAGAGACCAATAACGAATCAAGGGTGTCCGATATAGAAGGCGCCTTCCCCTTGGCTGCAGTCAACCGCTCCAACTTGGCAAGTTCCTTCAAAGGGCCTTCCATTATAGCATTGACGAGGCTTGTAGGAGATTCAGGACTTAGAGCGACATGTGACTCCACAAGGTCACAGTGATTCGGAGTCACGCCAACGGACCGATTGCAAAAGATCGACTCCCCGACGCGAGTCGTATTTACAAAAATGCCTCGATTTCTTACCGGCGACGAGCTGGGTAACATCAAGGCCATACAATACCCTCCTGACGCGGTCGTTTCAGAATCAAAGGGGTCAGAATGCACGACTCTTTATGACGGAACAACCCAGGAATCCCCAACAGCTATTCAAGTGCTCGCACTTGCAAGGGGATCTATATTAGTGCGTTTCTTCCATTTGTATTTTTCATTTAAACTCTTATCACTTCTCCAAGAAAAGCTGGCCACTGGTTCCGCAGATGGTTCAGCCGCTGCCTTCTCCTTAACTGATGATAATGGTATAGAAAAGATCCAAACATGGAGGGAAACGCGTTTCAAGGACGGACAACGATATGTTGGTATGAAAGTTTCAGAAAGGTGCATATTCTTAAAGAAAGTTTGCATAGACCCCCTTATATTGTAATACAGGGGGGTTTTCTCCTGTACGTCAGGTGGGGCGTTGCGGCTAACCTCACTTAAAAATGAGGGTGAACCATCGCAACAGCTGCTCTCCGCTCTTCCCACTCGTCTATTTGATTGGCGCATGTCCCCGAACGAAGATACCTTTGCATACGGTGGAGAGGAAGTCGACTTATCTGTGTGGAATACAGAAGTTGCATTTGCCCATCCTCCCAAAGGCGCTGAAAAAGCGAACCCCTCATCCAAGAAGAGAAAACGACAAGTATCTCTGTTCCCCGGCGAAATTTGGCGAGCAAAGAATGTTGGCATCCAATCCTTATTCTCCTTTCATCTCCTTATACAATTCGTAGATCCAGAATGATGCTCTTGGCCTTCGTCAACCGATACGTATTACATCGTTGACTTACCTCCCGCATTCTCCACATACTCATCAGCTTCTTACTGGGACACAACTTGGGGATGTCCGCCGGTATGACACAAGGGCTGCACGCCGTCCCGTCTCGGACTGGAAGATAAGTAAAGTAGGAGGAATCAAAACAATGGAAATGGGGTTCTCTGAACAGTAGGCCATCCTTTGCTACCAGGAAGATCTTTTTCCTTTCCTAACATCACAACAGAGAAGTGTTTGTTGGTGACGATGGATATAACTTATCTGCTATCGACCTACGCAATGGCCGGGTTCTTTATGGGTATAAAGGTAATTCGTAGTGCTGTAACCCTGACACTAATCCAAATGGTTGCCTCTAGGTTTATCTGGGGCTGTTACATCAATAGCACCATCTCCTTCTGTTCTAGCATCGACTGCGCTGGACCGATACACTCGTATCCACAGTACCTTCCCGCCGCCGCTTACAGCAGGGGGGCAGCAGGCCCACAAGGGGGAGGTGCTGGATAAGGTTTTTATGAAAAGCATACCTACAGTGGTCGTGTGGGACGGGAATGAAACTCCCGAACGTGTGGATCCTGCCATCGAAGAGGATGACGACGACGTATGGAGAAGAATGGAATACGTTGAAGACGAGGATGGTACTGTATTGAGAACAAAGCACCGACATGACTCCTAACTACCAATTTACATCACTGCCGAGCAATCTCACTCTTCCATGTAGATGCCTTCTCAAATCCGTTCCTCCCAGTGTTGTCTGACAAGCCAGATAATGAATTGAGGGATGAAAAGTCAAGTAGAAGGTTGACCTACAATCAATTAGAGTCTTTTGAATATCCTCACGGCTCGTCATCACAAAAGGGCCATACTGAACCACAGTTTGATTGAGTGGTTCACCCGCAATCTGGGATTTATAAGTTTTTTGCCTCAAATGAATGAGAAAAATACATACAAGGACGAGCTCTGTATGTTCGTCTATTGCCGTTATTAGAACGCCCGTTTCGTTGTCATTGTGAGACAGTACAAGTGTGTGAAACGCGTTGCGAGGCACGGTCTCTGAACCAATGGCTACGTTGCCTTTCAACACTACAGAAGCCTTTTTAACGAAAGTGTCATGTTGTTGTAGGCCTTACTCGCCATAAATAAAAGACGTCCATGTAGCAGCTGATTTGAATCGATAAGGCCTCAAATATAATTCCATAGCGCAAGTACTGACGGATATCTTGAAATATGGTCGCTTTGTTCGTGAAGATGACATGGAAAAACCAACATCCACCCAAGGGCCTGACAGGCGATTCCACCCCATGGCTTATGCCGCTGATCACCTTAATCTTTACCGAATCTCCTGTGCCAGCTGGATAGGCAGTCGGAATCCTGAATGAAATGATGTCAGGAAGTATCAAAAACCTATCCAGCCGTAACACACTCATCGGGCCCCAATTCTTGGTATGAAGGATCCTGTCGAGACCAAAGGAGTCTGAAAACTAGGTGCTTGAATAGCTAACCCCACATACCACCATCTTGAACTGTATGGCTTGTGTTATTACCAACCACCCTGCATAAAAAGAAAGGTTCGGGTACACACCTCTTTTGGCAAGTCTACCCAAAGCTGGAGTCCACGAGGGTCCGGTGACCCCTCGATATGAACAGGCATCTCAGCGTGTATTATCCCTTTCCCTGCACACATCCACTGAACACCTCCAGTCTCTAAGTAGTAAAATCAAGGGAGAGCTTGTTGGTTTTGACATTGCTACGAACCAATTGTACCCTTATGACCTGCAGAATCCTCATGTCTGCTCGACCTAGATAGAAGTCAGTTATTAGTGCTACAGCACATCTTATTATAGGGACACACCCCTCGAGCATATATGTAACTGTAGCTTGGCCTCTGTGAGGGTGGTCTGGGAATCCCTGTGATACGCTTTAGCACGCCCGAGGCTGGTAATATTCATGGGATCATATTGGCAACTTACCGCGCCTTTGGAAACGTGAAAATGATCCAACATTAGAAACGGGGTCAGGTTCCTGAGTTTCATTGATCCGATGCTCCTCCTAACGAGAGCACCGGCGCCCTCATATACACCAGCTTAACATGATATGTGATTCGTATAGGATCTGGATTTACCTCTGGTGTTTCCACGGCAAGGACTGTGTTGACGACGCTACGTGAAACAGGTGTATTTACCATTGTGGTAACTCGTGGCGAGGTGAGAAAAGATACAAGTGAAATGACGACAAGGGAGAAGATGAAAGGCGGAACTATACTCTTCCCCAACATGAGTTATAACCTTAGATGATTGATGAGTAAGTTACTATGAATATTATCAGAATTAGTCATCGAGAGCTCGTAATGTCTAATGACGTCTTTTATTTACTGACGACCCTGGACTGCAAACAGAAAGTGGATAGAAATAATTAGGGTGATATCAAGTACAACATATCTGCCACGGCGTCCTATTTATAGTGCATCCCAGATCTTCTTCATAGTGCTTCGGGGGCCTTTGGCTGCCTGGTCAGTGAGGAACCGCTCTTCTTCTTCGTCAATTGCACGTAAGCCCGTGATAAGATCGACTTCTTTTGACGGAATAGGCTTGGTTTTATAAACGAGCTTGTATCCCAACCACAAGACGAAGAATATAGGGACCCCGATGTAGCTCCTGGAAGCAAATTATAGACCAGGCGGACCAAAATGGAGAAACACTCACGTAACAAAAGTGTCGGCTTTGAAAGGCATAAACGTGTCAAATCCTTTGAAGAATGTAATAATCACAGTCGCTACGAGAGCAAACCAGCTTCCCCATGGCTGGAAAGGTGCCTTGTAGGGAAGGTCGTCACGAGACATTCCTTGTGCCTTTAGGGCTTTCATGAATTTGCTGAGTCATAGAGTCAGACGGTTGGACGCTCAAGAACACTAATACGTACAGATGACAGAAAGCAATACACATCCACGTAAGTGCACCGAACGTCGAAACCAGATTGACAAACCATGTGAAAACTAAGAACAATAAAAGTAAGTCTTGTATTTGCCTATATATTTTCGACATACCCTTGGCGCTTGAAGAACTAACGTTAAGGAAAACTAGTGCACAGAATGCCGTGCAAAGGAAGAGGGATGGGTAAGGGACACCCAAGCGATTAACCCTTCGGAAAATTCTGGGTGCCTTTCCTTCGACGGCCAGTCCATACAGTGTCCGAGAACCGATGTAAAGGTCTGAATTCGCCGCACTCATGACGAAGACAAGGATAGCTGCATTGATAACGTGGTTCAGGACTTTGATGCCGACCTGAAGATAACAAGATGAGTCAACAAATCGATCACGGGAACCTAGGAATGTATATACCAAAGTAGTTGCAACAACAAAGGGGCTGGCGGCCGCACCCGTTTTCGATTTGGTCGCAACGAAAAGCGAGTCGTTTGTGCTGGGCACGATCAGACCGATGACAAATACTCCTCCAACATAGAACACCAGAATACGAAAGAATGTCCTTCTGATTGCAATAGGAATGTTTTTGCGTGGGTTCTCGGCCTAAAATTATGAGTATAATAAACGGTAGGCCGGAGGGGAAGGTCGTACCTCTCCGACAGTTACCTGTATGTTGAATTAAGCATTGGTTGGCATGATAAATGATGGACGTACACCAATCAATTCAGTTCCGATGTATGCAAAGAGGGCGTTGGTCAAGGTAGCCCAGAATCCCAGGAAGATAGATACTGGCCCATCTTTGACTTGCTCTAGGAGGTATGAGCCCATGGGACCATTGGGTGCCTTCCAATAACGAAAACCGATGCGATCATGTTGTGGGTTCCCACCTTTGGAACATTCCGATACATTAGTATGGCCTCAGCAAAGAGGTCCCGCAATGACTAACCCAGATCAATGATGATGCCCATCAACAGTAAGCCAATCAATGCGATAACTTGTACAGAAATGTCAGATCGGTGAGAGCCCAGAAGCTGTCGTAAACGTACCCTTGATGCTTGAAAACCAAAATTCCAACTCTCCAAACACTCGTACACCTAAAAGATTTACAATGAAGACTACTTGTGCGTTAGTTACAGTTTCAATAGTTGAAGGGGAAAACCATACTAAATGCAATAAAAATGACTAATATGCTAGCCAGTAAGCTTAAGTTGAAAATATTTTTAGGAAATTTCACGTACCCATCCATATGGCGATATGTACTTTCTGAGTCCAATATTGTACAACAACGCCAGCGGCATTAATGTTATTCGGGGTAACGATAAGCTATTCAAGTCATCAACAATAACGCGGGGTAGAGTATGATCATGACTAACGTATTTCAAGAGGTAATTCCAGCCAAGAGCAAAGCCAAGAGCAGGATCAACGAATCGGGACGCGTACCCGGCGAAACCCTTTTTGTGCGGGAGGTACGATGCCATTTCTCCAAGGGCCACCATGACAAGATAGCAAACGAATCCAACGAAAGAGTAGCCTAGGAGGAGACCTTATAAAACGATCAGCTTGGTGGAGTGATACTATAGTAAAATTGAGTTACCAAGTGGTCCTCCTCGTCTAAGAGCAGTTCCTGAACCGATGATAAGGCCTGTTCCTACGGCACCTCCAAGCTACATACACTGTGAGCGACTCTTGTGCCTCAGATATGGTAGAATACATACCGCAATCATAGAAATCTGACGGGCTTTGAGCCCGCGATGCAAGCTCTCCTCCTTCGGTGGTTCATGTAGTGTCTCGTCGTAATATTCATGGGTTATATCGCTTGCAGACTTGTCCTGAGCAATCTTTTTCTCCTCATAATCCATAGCTAGGGATTTTGTGGGGGTAGAAGAACTAGTCCGTGAAGGATGGCATAATTTTGGTGGTTCTTATGGCGGCTCCTCCACTAGGCGACAGTATCTCGATCCAACACTCTCTGTTGGGGAACGGATCTTAGCCCTATAAACTACCAAGACTATAAGATGGGGGTAAAAGTGACAACCCCCCCATATTGCCCATTGGTATGGCATGCCAAGACGAGACTGGTATGCGAGGTTGGCTTTACCACATGGAGCGCGAGCGTCTAATTCGAAGCTGTGATGGCGATCAAAGGTAATCAAAAGTTTGAATGATGATCGAGTATTGATTATATAATGTCCTCGGGCTCCAAGATGGACCACGTCCTGCAAGTACCAAGGCAACATCATATCAGTTACATATCGATATCGATACGTTTGGTATTCGAAAATCACGTAACATTAGTGGTCACCGATCCTTCGACATATTGGCAATTACTTCAAATTTTTCCCGTAAAAAAAAAAACTTTCTCTTTGCGGCAGTGTTGACTCGGCGACCGACCTCCACAGCAACTCCAGTCAATTGCAAACACCCGGATATTTGTGGATATCTGACAGAAGGTAGACACTGGCGGCCCTGATCTGCCCTGGCCAATGGGTAAATATCTGTAATAAATACTCAAGCATCCCGCGTATAATAGGCTTAAATCAAATCTTGGATACCCCACAGTTATTCGCTACAGCTTGTGTTTGATCTCCCTGCTTGCTATCTTGGCAAACCGTTGCCCCGGAATCGTACTTGCGAACCTCGCAGCTTGTGCTATTGGCAATGAATGAACTTCTGTTTTTCTTGGGGTCTAACGGCTGTGCTCACCATAGCTTTCCCTCAGATTAACGGCATCTGGGTCGTTTTTATCGTTCAATCCTGCTCGAATGAGTCTCTTTACTTCCAGAAGGGCGACAGGGTCGAGATCGTATAGTTCTTCCAACACGTGTTTCCGGACCGTGATATGAAATGCTTCAGTTGATTGTGATGGAAATATTTGGCTTCCGCTCAATCTCAGTCTCTATCAACGGTAAGTAGGAAAGATGATGCTTACTTGAAAAAACCACAATCCAACAGCTCTTGAGCCCCTTTCTTTTTACCCCAGAGAAGAACCTCGTTTGCTTTCGCAAGTCCCACTGAAAATTCGATAAGCAAGATTCGAACAGTCGTGCGCACCCATCTTACTTCTGTTTACGAAGCTAACGCTAGAACCTCCCTCAGCAATGATACCTAGGGTTTTGAACGTGAGGACAATAAAACCATAATCAATGTATGCCTGACCAAGGAATGTAAACGGAACGGAAAGCCAGGAGTTGGGCAAGGCGTAGATGAAATCAAAGTAGCCCAGGAACGCTAGGAAAAATGGAATCTTTCAACTTGGTTTACCCGTAGTATATCCGATGAGACATGCCTGCTGCAATGCCTTAAAGTAATCTCCGTCACATCAAGAGGCTTAAGCTTCGTGTTAGTTCAGAAAATTGAACGCACCCATGACAGGGCCGTTTAGCGCGGCGACAAGAACCTTCCGATGGGAATATAACTATGTTAAATCACCATGAGTGAAAGAGATTTGTATGATTCCTAGGTTCAATCAGATCATGAATCCTTACTGCTTGGCCACAATCCGTGGTCGTATGGGCAACATTCTTCAAGTAAGCTTGTCGAATATTATCGACACCAGGTTTAGACGAAGTGTTCGGGTTCCTACTCTTCACATCGGTACCCCTAGCGCATATGGTTGTAATTCCGTTTCATTACCAAGATTCTGAAGCCTGTAGCTTACGCGCAGAACCAACTTCCCTGTGCTTCATTCACACAAGCAGGTCATTATGTAGCTGGTGTCGGTTATTTAATGAGAAACAACCTACCCTGCCAAACAGTCACGAGAACATCATCCATAGCATCGATTTGCCTCAGCAACGATGCCAACATTTCGTAGTCTGGATAATTAATAATATCAGAGATGCCAGTGGTGTAATTAAATTCTATGCAATACAAACCTGTTGTGGTCAGTGCATTAAGCGTTTTCGGACGATTAAGCGTGATAGTTGCGATCCTTTCGCTAATATCTAAAGTTAATGTGCTCATAGCTAAGAGGAAAGTTGCTGGGAATGAGCCAACAATTGTATTGTCAGGCCGGCACCAGTGAGAGCCACTGACAGACTGGCATTACATATACATAACTTATGGGTAGTAATGTACTCCGCGACGACATAGCCGGTACTTATAAATCACATGCCACGGGTCAAATTTGCGTCAAACTTCGTAGTGGGAACGGAGGCTTCGCATCTGCTCAAGTAGGACCCGATCACAATTTCGTGCCATATATAATGAGTACGGGGAATAGAGTTGTCATTGAAGCTTATCATTTAGCTTTATCCGAGACCTTTGCCAATCCTATCCACGACTACCAGACCTCCAAAGCTCGCTTGATTGCTTTTGCAAGTAACTCCTCCTTTGATTGAGCATCTTGTGGGATATTCTCTAGGACCCTCTCTAGCACTGGTCGCACCACAGCCTTCATTTTCGCGAGCTCTTCCCCCGAGCGGTGCTTTCCTAATAATACCAACAAGGAACAAACATTTATACGTACCTCCACTGGGAAATTGACGGGATTGGCGGTGTTCTTCAGTACAAAAACGAGCATGTCAAGTGCATGTTGAGGTGTAGCAAGGCGGTGCTCGTCTGCGGAAGAGGTTGTAGGAGAATATTCAGGGTCACTGCTTGCCACGGGTGAGGTCAAAGCAGAAGGGACGGCCAGAGGTTCCCCCATCAGTGGCGCTATAAGCGAGCTGATGACAAGTGAAGCTGAACGGAGCTGATCAGTCCAAAGATTTTTTAAAAATGAAAATGAAACATACCGCCCTCTCTCTGAGTACCCAATAGACTCAAGGCAACGACCCCTTCATTGACCAAGAGGGGGTATTTACCGCTGCGACCCACATGATTAGTTAAAGTTAACGTAAACTCAGGGGTTAGAATTGTGCGTATAGCATTAACTCTTTTCTTTTGTTTCCTAGACATATCGTCTTGTTTCGCAGTGGCGGTAGGGGTCGGTGATGGAGGGGATATAGCGGAGGGGGTAGGAGCGAAATCACTTGACCACAGTGACTTTACAACGTTGACAAGCACACGCGTGCCTTCGCTTCGAATAGGAACAGAATCCGAACGTTTGACGAGAGCAAGGATTTGTGCAAGGCCTGTGGATGAAGATGGCTCTAGAGGAAGAACTAGCTCAAACGTATGTTCCACTTGATATACATATATCAGCTTCCAACACTGGCAGGTTGGCTTATGACGCACCATTTGAATTGCACATGTGTTTTACAACTCCAATCGCGCTGAGTTGAACGATCTCTGCCATGAGATCGACTTTCTCATCCCAGATGCCACATGTGACTATATGGGAGACTACACCGGCAGAACCCAATGCACTAGAAATTGTGCTGGACTGGATAGATGTCTGAGATAAATGCTTGAGAAGAGCCAGCACACCGTGTTTGACTTTGATGTCAACTGAAGGAGACAGCAGATGAGTCGACGTAAGGATGGGGGCAAGAGAATAGGGAGGTGAAAGTAGGGCGGCCGAGTTCTTCTCTGTTATCGAACTTATCAGTGAGTTCTATGCGAGCAGAAAGAACAATAAAGTACCCCGTCTGGCTAAATTTCCCAGAGCCAGAGTCGCGCAAATCACCAAGTCATCTCTATTAGCTGCGGACCCGGGCTCCTCGGGATGAACGGCCATATCCATATCGGAGACGTATCGTTTTATCCAACCCACCATCCTAGAAACGAAATCACCACCGGGCTTTTCTTTCTCTGAATCATCCCATATAACATCTTCATTACTGTCTTCGCCGGTGACTTCTACGACAGATTTGATTAGTGCGGCTTTGCAGATATCGAAAGCCTTTGTCAATCTCGTCCTTTCTGACTCTCCGAAGAGATTCCACAACTCTGGATATGTTCCATGCTCGATGAAGTCAAGTATGATTGAAAGACAAGGAACACCGGCGTGTTCCGCCGGAAAGTAAAGGCCACGAGCAAGGGATAAACGTATATCACCGATATCAAGTGATAAAGACTCTATCAGCATGCAAGATGCCTCAAGAACCTCGAAATCGGTACGCAGAAGGGCCGTAGCGAGCTTTGAGACCGGCCCCGATAGTGTAAAGGCCTTTTGGGTATGAGACATTGGAAATGACATCAAAGGAGAAACAAGGAAGGGTAGGGCGTCGGGCGTAAATATTTGAAGGGCTGGCATTCATGAGAAACAAAAAACGCCATGAAGAAACCCATGTGAACTTACAATCATCGGGCACGTCCTTGAGTTCTGATAAAATTCTCCATGCCCAATTAGATATCCCACAACGTATATTCAAGAAGTCTTCGGAAGCTGGTGTGTCCCCGGTATTGTTTGTCGAGTCTCTCCAGAATCCAGGGGGGTATATTGCGTTTGACAATTTCAATATTGTCAGGGCAGCTTCGAGAGATATCAGACGATATTTGGTAGGGTCTGAAGATAAAATATATATAAGTTGGTTCCTGGAAGAAACTGTTGGATGTACCATAACCGATACTGGCATTGAGAAGCACGCCGATTGCAGTTTTCACAACTTTCAGGTGTGAGACCGGCAGATTAAGAGGTTGGGGGTGTGGCGTAGAAGGAACGCTTTCTACATATCCCTCTAGTAAGGAGACAAGAGCTTGTGGGAGTCCCGCTTCAAGGAGATGTCCTCTGTTCTCATCTGGCCGATGATTAGGACAATGAGGAACACAGATGTCGCGAAACTTGCCATGGTCCATGCATATGTTTGCGGCCACTCGAAGTATCTCAAACACAACTGATGTGAAGTCTTCCTGAGGAATAGGTGCCCCGCGCAGCGCAAGGGTGAATAGAGACGTTAAGGATCGTGGCAGTTCGGTTTTCCCGAGGATAGAATGATTGTCCACTAGAGATAACCTCAGTTTGACGCCCAACGAAGTGGGATCCTCTTACCCGGGCCATCCTTGGTGCGTAGACCATTTGCCAACTCTTGGGAGATGTTTTCAACTTGTCCCCATAATTCCTTTGAATCCCTTTCGTGGATGTCCAAAACCAGTTGAGAAAGTTGTTGCTCCAATGGTCCAAGATCGGTCATCATGAAAGAAGTGAGCACTGAATTTAAGGCGATAATAAATTTAGTTTCCTCTGTGGGTTGACCTACGTACCCTTTCTCGATGTGCAAATGCTTTACGGAGGATATTTGTTACTAACTTGTCGTCTATGTACAATGGCAATCAATCAATGATCTATCATGGAAGTTTGTGACAAGGTATGACCACTCGAAGTACCGCTAGAAAAGTATGTAACGCGAAAATGTGATTTGTGTTATCTAACTTTTGGATTTCCCCAACTCGAACGGTACCGGGTATCCTGAGACAAGACATCTCATTATGGCCGGTTCAAAGAGAAACAAGTTGAAAAAGGCTCTCTCTCCACAACATGCTTCGCCTCCATCTGCCCCGATAGGGCCTGAGGATGACGATCTTATGGACGATCTCCTTGCACAGCTTGACTCCAGAGACAGCACCGTCCAATCTGAATCCGCCCATGTTCTCAATGAAATGCAGCTCAGCCAGAAAGCAGATCAAACCCTAGATACGCGTGGAAAACAAGATGCTAAAAGTCGGTTTAAGGCTCGACAGGTGCGCTTTACGACGGTATAGGGTTGTTTAGGCGCTAGGGCGAATAACCAAGCCCGCATTCTAGGCCAGGAAGGCGGCCGCTCTAGCACAAGCACACCCCCAAGACGACCCATTAACAGAGGAAAGATTGGAGAGAGAAGCAAAAGAGGAAGAGAGAGATATCGATCGAATATGTCGAGATCTACTTCTGCAAGTTCATGAAGTAAGTATGTGATCGTAGATGTGATTGTAACTCAGGTATTTTATATTTTCAGATCAATCCTGACGGCCATTGTCTATATTCTGCGGTTGCCGACCAACTCGCTCTTCTTGGACTAGTACCTCCCCAATTAGCAAACTACGCAAGTGTTCGTCAGGCAGCATCCCAATATATGTTCACTCATCCAAACGATTTTATACCGTTCCTTCCGTCTGTCGTTGGAGAAAATGGGGATGGGACCTTTGATAGCGGTCTTATGGCCCCGGATGCCTTCGAACGATACTGTGCATCGATTCGCGATACAGCAGTATGGGGTGGTGAACCTGAAATACTGGCACTAAGTCGGGCTTATGATGTCCCTATCCATGTGATACAAGGTGGCCGCCCGCCGATTGTCGTCCATAACCCCAGAGAAACACCCACAGAGCGTGACACTGACGACAAACGTGTTGTGCGCATCAGTTATCATAGAAAATTATATGGCTTAGGAGAGGTCAGTTGATCGCCTCCCTTCTTTCTTAACTTTGACATATCATATTCTCCAGCACTACAACTCTTTGCACCCATCGGGGGCGCTCTCGCAAATTTCACAGAAGATGCACGCGATGTTGTCTGCCTAGCTAGAGTAATCACCTTGATTCAACAAAATGGTTTTCAAAAGGAAAGAGGGGATTCTCAGAATAACAAGTCATCCTCTTCGCCATGCCTAATTCTGTGATTCGCCGTACCCATAGGACGTGGTTCATCTGCTAAATAGTTGCCAAACGCACCATCCAGATTGGAATATGGATCGCCAGCACCCGTTGGTTCGTCGTCTAGCTCCTCATTATCTGAATTTGTTGTTTCTGCAGTAGGTGTGTCTAAAGCTCCTTCAGATGGCACAGGCGGAGATGGTTTCATCGCCGGCGTTGTTGCAAGCACAGCTGGCACTACCTCAGGAATCTGGGGTTCTGGTGGTCCAGGTCCAGGAACAGTGATGGCTGTCGGAGGAAGCTGAGCCCGGGGTAGTGGAACGAGGACGGCACGCGAATGTGCATTCAGCGCTGGACTGTCCGTTAATGCTTTCCCTGCTGCATTTCTAATAAAAGTCTGCATTTCTAGTTAATTGTCATTAATGGGGGGAGAAGCATAATTGCTTACTTCTGGATTTTTATGGTAAATGCTGCCTAGCGTACCAGTATGCAACAGAAGTTGGTCTAGAGCCCCTCTGTCCATACGGTCTGAGTCGGTTGTGATAGCAGGTTTCTCTGCCAGCACGATCTCACCAGCTACTGCCGGATTTATTGCTAGCATACGCCAGTACATAAAGCCTCGATCACGTAAATCTGGATTGTCCACGTCCTCTGTAGCCCACTTTAGGACTTTGTGCACAAGTTCCTTGGTTGTATCTGACTTTGATTTGTAGATGAAGAGTTTCACTGCAGCTGTCAGCAGAGCAAGTTGAACCTGTCGTACAATCAAACTGAGTTCATATTGTCGGGCGGGGAATAGCCCACCTCGACGCTTTCATCCAGAAACGTATAGAGCAGGTCGTCAAGGAGTTCGTCTGCATTGTCGATGCGGTCCGCGAATTGTCCCAAGATCCAAATCATGGCGGCTTTAGATTCAGGTTCTTCCAAGGAGTCTAGATTTTCACATAAAGTCGGGATGATGCCTTCGTACTTCCCTGGGTAGCGTCGAAATATGTCCTTGATGACAATCACTGCCTCTTGTACTACGTATGTCACCTTAGTCTCTATGAGGCCGAGTAGAGCTTGAATACAATTATCTGCTGCTGCCTCTACTTTGATAGCTAGGCGACCTATGGAACGGACGGCTTTGCGGACGAAATCAACGTCGACTTCTGAAGCGTACCTGTGAATATTAGCTTTAAGCCCAGAGGTTAAGATATGAACAATAGAAGGAGACGCACTCTTGCAACTCAGCGAGTACCTCCGATGCGTTTTCTGCGCGCGCCAGGCGATACATAATTTCAAGTTTGGCAAGCTTGACATATATGGGGTCGTTATATTTACAGAAGAAAACTTTGACATCGTTTTTTAAGACGGCGGGACGTCGTTGAATGATGAGAAGGATATTTCGCAAAGCAACATACTGAACCTCTGGCCCCGAAGAAAGTAGAGTCACTAAATGTAGCTACATCAGAGAGTGACGATAATGATCTATATGTTGAGGAAACAACCTAGCGGGGGTCCCATTTTTTTACAACAATAATCGATCAACCGCCTGTTCTCCATGTAATTCATCAGATAAAGAAGAGCCTTGATCGTAGTGAGGACAACTGCGGAGTTGGCATGTTGAAGTTGAACGACGATTCGCTCAGCCATGACTTCAGCATCTGCGTGCTTTTCCGGTACATAGCGCAGTAAGCTGTCCAAGATATAAATTTGGCCCCATCTGAGGTATGATCAGGAACATATAACAGTCGAGATAACGTATTTCTTACTCGGAGCTTTCCCCAAGTGCCGCAAGAAGTTTGTTTGTTGTTGCAAGATTCAGTTTGAATATGACACCGTCATGTCTGTCTCCAATTTCTGATAAAGCGGCTACGGCATTCGCTACGACCGTGGCGTTACTATCGAGCATAAGGTCCCGAAGCATTTCTACAAATCCTCCTTTCTCAGCTCTTCTTGGATCGGCCGAATATAGTTTCGCTACACAGATTGCAGCAGTTTTGCGAACATATGGATCGCGATCCTTCAGGCAGTGTCTCAGGTTTTCGGAAAGAGCGTCTGTTACAACGGGAATGGGGATATATGACATAGTACGAATTGCCAGAGCCCTGATGAGAGGGTTTCTGTCATTGCAATCCTGGAAACAGATGTTAAAAGGCTTAATCGCTCTCCCGGGATGATGCTTACCTGAAGGAAATTAGGGATGACTAGATGTATCTGATCGGGCTTGGCCCTGCCATAACTGACAAGAAATAGATAAACCACTGCAGACCCAATAAATGAATGAAGGAGCTCCAGTTTGAAGGATGCAGATACTTTTCTTGATTTCCAATAATGGCGTACCCAGGCATTGAACCACATCTGTAAACAACGGTGACACTTGAAGGGAACGAGTTAAGATTACTGAATCATTATTGAAGCAATAGAGGTATACGGACTATCGTTTCCCATGGTGATATTTGCAACAACCTTCTTCAACGCGGTTTTCCGCTTAACAAACTTCTTGTCCTTCGTTTCAGCTGCCTGAAGCTCTGCGCGGAATTCCTGGATTTCGACACGTTCAAGTATAGAATTTTAATCAATCCATACAGTTTCCAAACCTCTATTTTCCCTCGCTGAAAGAACTTTGCGTCCTGCCCAGGCTGTGCCATTATATGAAGCTGGTGCTGATGGGGAATTCAAAGATAGATCATCGGGACGTGTTCATAGATGACAAGGCATTTATCCAATTTATTTATTTGTCAACATCCAGATTACATAATTGTCTTTATGTAAAGTATACTTATGCCCCGATCAGGGATTCAGATTGATAGTATGCAAGATCACCTTTGTCTCCATAACGTAGACGTGCGACATGAACCACACGCCCCAAAGGATTCTCTGGGTAAAATCCAACAAGCGGAAATCGACAATTTTTTGAGAGACCTCAAAATATCCCACCGTCGACTTCAGGTTGCCCTCGGTACGCTCCTGGAGGAATATCAGATTTTGGAAAGACTGTATTACAAGGGGAAGAACCAGCACCGAGGAGCACTATTTTGGAAACGTGTAGCAGAAGTGCGAAGATTTTGTAGCCGTGTCAACGGCATGCATATCAACGATGTTGTTGAGGTTTTACGGCTTTCGTTTTTTTTTGAAAACCCGTCCCAAAGGTATGTACGTCTCGAACAGAGGAACTCCCGCCGATATGAACCCTTCCAAAGTTCCAAGCTGCCAAAGGGTTCGTGGAAACATGTACCTAATAACAAAACCCTTCTATCCGTCTTGAAACAGTTGTCAGCATGCTCTGCATTGATGGAGAAAGTAAGAGGCTATGGTAAACATACAACTACGACTGACATAGTTCTTAAGATGCACGCACGGCTAGTCGCAGCATACAGGTCAGTCAAAACAGCTTTGCAAGCGTTCTTCCTGATCCATCTGCAGGTTTTTTACCCTTGCAATCCAGTCAGGCGCATTCCTTCAATTGATTTTGACACTGGTGTCTATCGTTTCGAGGATGAGAGAAATATCATCCGAACTTCAAGACACCTTGCAAGGTGCCATCGATATAACACATAGGATTTCGTCGGTCGTATCTACGCACACTCCTATGACTGCTCAGTTGACGCAAGCCAACTTAGTGATGACTCAAAAGCCCTCTTTTACGTCGCTTTCGCCGCATGAGGATCCTAACACCTCTCCCAGTTTATCACTTTACATGCTACCCAACGCGGCCAGCACGAACCACTACGAAGATCCTCGGATCCAAGCCAAACAGGAGCCTGAATCCACAAGTGTGATTCTTCGTCTGTTTGATGATATCCACTCACATGATCTTCTAGAAAGGCTTATTGTTGAGCGCAGGGTGCCGACGGAGGTGCTTGTGAAGTCAAAAAGTATACCTAAGAAGCCCAAGAAAGGCAAGAAACCAAGGAGTGAATTGGATGAAATTTTTGGATTCTAGGCATATGACAGATATATTTGGTAGACTCGGCGCATCCGGAGAGCACTGGTGGTCGTTCAGATTCTCGTGGCGCACAGGAAACGCCATCTAATAGAATAGTAGAATAGAATATAAAACGAGTAGCGCAAAGTAATTTACACAAAAGTGCATTTCTTCCCTTATTTACATAACATTTGGGAAATATGTTATCAGAGTTCCGGCGACGCATGTTTTTCACTCGATGATGTTGGTGCCAAATAGACTATACATTAATGAGGGTTGAATGTTGAAGTCTGGGATTAATTATCATTCCGTTGATTTGGGTGTCAAACCTGAGTTGCATTGGGCATCCAGCGACTACCTAAGTAGCAGAGAGGATGAAAAATCCTCGAGTGCAAAGCTAATAAAGTAAGAGCAGAACCACAAAGGGAGAAGTAAAAAGTCCGATGATCGTGAAGGATATCCAAACGGTATATGGTTGTTATTCTATGGGTCCATTGCTATTAACCTGTGCACTTTTTCTCATAATGATCGGCAGCCATCGGGTCCTAGAGTGCGAAGAGAGTAGCAGCGATAACGAAGAAACCCACTAATAGTTGGGGTGATGCCAAAGAGCTCGCGCCGTTCGACTGATTTTCGCTTTCGCCGGAGGGGGCAGGGGATTCGCTAGCGGGTGCACTAGGAGTGGCGGGACTCGGAGTAGCAGGGGCAGGGGCACCAGCATTGTTAAGAGCTGCACCAATATCTTGGGGGATCATGAGGGGGGTGGATCCAGCAGCACTGAGATCAATTGACCCATCATCTTTCATCACCTCAGAGTTGGAAGCGAGGAAACTCCTAGTATAGAGTACGTTTTCCGCAACATACGAATGCGACCATTCAGGGAGGGATGCCATGTCGATGTTCCCACCCCACTTCGCCGCTTTGCTGTCGTTCGCAGTCACCTGGGTGACGTGTGTTGCATATGCAGATATGTCGGAGTTCTGGACATTGATTTAGACATTATAAATATACAAGATTAGGGAACTTACGTTTGCACTTAACGAGGACATCATTCCGGAAACAGATGTTGGGGCAGCAATGGCATTAGGGGGGTTGCTGGGCAAGAATTTTAGTAAAATCTAGTACCTCCCGTTCATAGCCGCTACTCACATGATACCGAACATTCCCTTTTGGCAATGACCAGGGGTGCCACAGTGGAAGAATGTCGGGTTCGTATCGTTGACGACCTGAGTGACTAATCAAACTGTTAGCAGAAGCTTATAAGTATTGACGACAAAAACGTAAACTTACACACAAAGTCCTTGTTCTGTGAGCCAGAAGTAAACAATGCATCGGCAGATTTATTGCATGGCGCGAGAGAGGAAGACTTGGTCACAGTGTGATTGTCGGCACCCCACATAAACTTAATAGTGTCGCCGATTGATGCATTAACCGCGAAAGGGACATAACGGAAAACCCCTTGTGTTGGTGCAACGATGACGGTATGGGTAGCACCCGAACCATAGCTACCTGAGCTGCCACTAGTAGCCGTGGGTGCATATGATGCAGCCGGGGCACCAAAGCTGGCAATGCATTCTGAATATATTTTAATAATGTTGTCTTTACCGCATGAATTGTCAGGTTTACTCACGAGAGACGCAGTCATCATAACCAGATCCTCCCCAGTTGGAGCTCCCAGAACCATAAGATGGTGAAGAGTATGCGACCGACGTTGAGGTTGCAGCAGCCGCCCATGAAGATGAAGATGAAGTCCATTGGTTGCTGCTGTCCGCACCATAGCCGCTATTAGAGCCATAGCCGGAGGAGCTGTCGCTAGAGCCGTAGCTTCCACTGGAGCCATAGCCACTAGAAGAGGTGGTTACTTGAGCTTCGGGAGCAGACTGGGTTTGTGCACCAATTTGCCTATCATTCCATAAATAAATAAATAAATCGAGATTATGACCAAGTGGGTACTAACGAAGCAAGTTCTGCGCTGTCGGTAATAGGAATGCCATTTGGAGCCGATACTGCGACTTCGTCACCGATTGCGCTATCCTGAGGGCGGGGCAAGGCAGAAGCAAAGCCGGAGAGAAGGGCTGCAGCACCGATGAAAGGAACAATGAAGACCATTTCTTGATAAAGAAGAATAAAACCGTAGAGGTGTGGATGTCGTTAGACTAAAAACTACTGAGCCTCCCTGGAGGATTTGCTGCAAAACTCTTTCAAAGAGGGTGATCTGAGATGGAAAGTCAATTACTTGAAGGGGATCCGGGCAATGGAAGGATTTACCTCGAACGAAAGTTGTTGTAGTCGAAGATCAACTCGACTCGAGAGAGAAAGACGAAAGGAAGGGAGCGGAAGGGAAGGGAAACGAAGGAGACGAGAGGAAAACGAAGGTGAAGAGATTGGGCAAATCGGGGTATTTAAAATGACAGCCAAGCGCGGAGATCCAAAGCCCATGGAAACAGTGATCAGAGGGGCGACCATGTAATCAATCCAAGCCGAAGGCAAATCTGTCCAGGTTTCCAACGATCAGCCCAAGATCAAACAACGACCATCATCTTCTAGTGGAGCATCAGCAATGGCGACTGACCTTTAGACTGTAGACTATGATAGGACACTCTTTAATTGGGACACCTTCAAGCAGCTTATTACAGTTGATTTCCCAATGCCAACTACCCATCAGCCGTCCATGCCACTGTCCAAAGATACGCTCTCTCCCAGATCGATTTGCCTTGGTACTCAAATAGCACAACGTAACACACGGCTACCTCGGACAGATGCCATGCTGCCACCCGTTGCCATGTTCTTTCCGATGTCTTAAAATTTACCGAAAAGCTGGCTACATGTATGTACCTGTTGCAACGAGAAACAATCGAAGGGTCCTTGGTGGTTTGGTTAGCAACTATCTCGCAGATTCATAGGGGTCCATGTAAAGTACATACAATGTCATCTACAACCTACTTATCAAGCTCGTGAATCGCTCTTTAAATACATAGTGATATACATAGCCATCTCCGGGGGACATCACATACCCATCAGATCTCTCAGATGCTCGTTGTTGTGTGTCATGGCCATCGTGGTCCTGATGGCAGCCCCACTTGCAGACGTTTGTCTGGGTCAGTATTATGACCTGTTGTATTCGTGGAGGGACGCCTTGGCGTTGTGCTTGCACCACGTTTGGCTTCTCGCATCGCCTTCAGGCGGTCGGTAGCTTTGGAAGGGAACGGTGTTTCGGTGTTTCGGTTGTGGGTAGCCCGAGTTGAGGTAGCAGCGGGTCTGAAAGGTATGGAGGGGGCAGAGTCGTGGACAGGTTTCGCTATGACAGGTATCTTAGCAGCTGATGTATTAAACGCATCGTGGTTGTCCGGATTCTGACCAAGGTTGGTTGTTCGCTGGCGGGTGGGCTCATCAAAAAGCCAGCTAGGAAGGTCGGTCGGATCGCGAGCCTTCTCAAGGTGGTAGGATTTCATAGCACGCGTAAGACGAGATTCTTGGCCTGGTGGTGTTTCTAGAGGGGCGAAGCTTCATTTCTTGTTAATTAAAAGTGAATAAACATCCTTACTTTCACTTGCTGATGTAGCTACATTAATGGCCCATGCCTTGCTCACGCTCACACTTAGTGTGCTTGCTACGGTTGCAACACGGCTCCAGATGGCTGAGCCGTCCCCGAGACCAAAACTGGATGTATATGTTTGGCCAACGTCTGCATGTTGTTTGATGTAAGCTAGCCAGTAAGTCCGACGCACTAGCGCGCTGACCTTCCGTGGTATCCCTCGCGAGCCTCTTTTGTCTTAATGAGCTTGCTGGGCCGTCAGGGCGCATGGCTCGTTCCTTTGGTGGGAGCGTTTGGTATTCATCTTCGAAGCTCGTGGGGGAGGATGAATTGTCCACCCCGACCTTCATCCGATCAAGAAATGAAGATCCACTCGAGGAAGCAGAATCATAGGATTTATGAGAAAGCCCGGGTTCAGGGCGCGTTCCATCTGAATATGTACCACCTCGGTACATCGGCGCTAAACGAGGTTCTTTAGGCAGTGGGGGTCTGGATCGTGAGCGTTCGCGGGGGCGCGCGGGAGACACGGATCGCAGTTGCCGGGTAGGACGAGGCGGTGAAAGAGATTCATGGGAATTAATCGAAAGCTCGTTCTGTACGTTTGAGCTGGACTGCAAGGCGGAACGAGACCGAGGGCGAGGATTGCTAGGAAGGCCTCGAGCTCCCGGCGCACGAGGGTTACTGGGTGATGACATGTTCAGGGAATTAAGGAGAGGATATCGGCTCGAGTCTAGCTGGAGCCTATAATGATAGTATTAGGGAAAGAATGGATATACTTGTACAAGATGGCAACACTGCCAGTAAGTCAATCGTAAATATATATAAATCACCTGATATACCAAATATATAATGATAACAAAATCGATAACTTCATCAGTTTCGCACCAGTGAAGTAGGTGTTCGAACCTCGAACTTCAACCATGTTGTTGGCTTCCCGCAGGACCTTTTCTGTCTTTCAGTTAGCAGCTCGCCGGGCTCAGAGTACCCGGTTAATCAGCACAGGCAGTGATAAAGACCGGTTCAAAGTACTTGTAGTGGGTGGAGGCACGTGGGATTAAGTCTGGTCCTTTGCTACCCTCACCATGTCTTTTTTTCGACAGGCAGCGGGGGGTTGTCCGTTGCTCACCAAATATACGACCGATTCAAAGCGGCTGGAAAGCCTCTAGATGTAGGCGATGTAGCTATCGTTGATGGGGCGGAGTATCACTATTATCAGGTACGCCGCTGTCATCACATCATTGGTGTCTATGTATAACGCATCTCTTTTGGATCCTTAGCCTGGCTGGTGAAACTAAATCAAAATACTTTTAACCATGATCTCTAACTAATATATCTCATCTCCTATAGGACCCTTGTAGCTTCTGGCTTGCGTCCCAAAAGCGAATTTCGCCGACCGTTCGCATCACTCGTTCCAAAACATATCACACACATTCCAGAACACGTAAAAACATTCTCCCCAACACGATCTTCTATAACTACAACATCAGGCCGGGATATCTCGTACGACTCTCTCGTAGTTGCCACAGGACTTAAAACCAACTGGGACGACATCCCAGGGCTTTCAAAAGCTCTCGTTGACCCTTCTTCTGGAGTTTCATCGATATACTCTTTTGATACTTGCGACAAAGTCTGGGACGATATTGAAGCTCTTCGTTCCGGTAATGCGATATTTACACAACCCGCAGGAGTTATAAAATGTGCAGGGGGTAATATAGCATAATTTTCACTATACATCTTCACCTAAAACTAAAATATGATATATACAGCTCCTCAGAAAATCATGTGGATGGCTTGGGATAGGTACCGAAGGACGAAGCGCAACGAAAACATCCAAGTCGATTTTTATACTGGAATGCCAACAATGTTTAGTGTCAAGAGATATTCCGATGCACTAGAGGCCCTCCGCATTCAGAGAGGGGTTGGAGGTCACTTTCAGCACAATCTTGTTGCAGTGGATTCTGCCACTCATAAAGCAACCTTCAAGAAGGGCGACGGGACACTAGTTGATGTTGATTATACGCTTCTACACGTCACCCCCCCAATGGGACCCCTAGATGCGTTGAAAGGATCGCCTATCTCTAATGACGCCGGTTGGGTGGAAGTCAACCAGTCCACCCTCAGGCATGTCAACCCGGATTTTGGGAATATCTTTGCTTTGGGTGATTGCTCGTCGCTTCCAACGTCCAAAACTGCCGCAGCTATCACAGGGCAGGCCCCAGTCCTTGTGGAAAATTTGTTCTCCGTTGTAGATACGGGGCGCGTTAGCAGCGCAGTCTATGACGGTTATACCAGCTGCCCGGTTTGTTTTTCTCACCAGAATGTTGTTCGAAGTTTACACAAACTTATGCATCCAATAGTTATTAACTGGCTATGGCGAGCTAATGTTGGCAGAATTCAAGTACGGTCTGGAACCTAAGGAATCATTCGCCAATTTGTTTGATCAGACAAAGAGCCAACGGTATGTTGTATTCATTCGAAATTTCACACTCAACGCTTAAGACCTATCTAGATTCTTCTATCATCTCAAAAAGGTATGTGTGGAGATGCGTTGACTGATGCTGTTGAATTAATGCCTGACAGGACGTTTTCCCAAGCGCTTACTGGAATTACATGGTAAATGGGCATTAAAAATTTTTATAGACGCTTCTCTCTAATGTTTTCTTTCAGGTGAAGGGAAAGTGGTTTGGAACGAGTGGACTGTTGAGGCCAAAATTCTGAATTTGTTGTTATTTATATGCTATTATTGCCAATCACAAAGTTGTACACGTGATATTGTTGGGTCGTGTTCAACACGTGCATATCGAGTCTTTCACCTTTTCTCGGTGCCTTCAAGCTTCAGACCTCATCGCACGAGGTATCAACCCACCCACAATGTCGCGAATGACCTCAGCACAGGTCATCGGCTTGGGGGAATATCTTGAGCCCGACTTCGATCCTGCTTCCCTTACCGTCTCTCAGCTCCTTGGTGTTTTAGGCTTCCACGATATCGCCTACCCCTCACCTTACTCTAAGCCGAAATTAATCCAACTATTCAACGAACAAATCAAGGGAAGGTCTGCTAAATTGAAGAGGGAGCGCCTCAAGAAAACCAATTCCGTTCCAAGTGATGATGGCATAACGGATGGTCTTACAGGCAAGCCCCTTACTGGCGCACAAAAGGTGACCTATCTGCTCCTCATTGAGTCATAATCTCAAGTGATCCATTTGACAGATTCCTATCGCGAGACGATCGTCCCGCCGTCTTTCTCGAGTCCCGGCGCAAGAGGAAGAAACCTCGCCCGTTCGTCCAGATCCTGTACGTTCACTTTGTCTCAAACGTAGCTGTGGCTCATCGTGGTGTCTTACTTTAGCCGAAGCGTCGACGTTCATCTGCTCAACCGGCACTTGGCGGGCCGTCACGGAAATTCGCTGCGGTTCAGCCGACTCTTACTGAAGAGAGCGAGTCTGAAGACGATGTTCTTCCCAAACGAAAGGTCGGAAGAAGCAAGAAAGTTGTAGGTTCGCCAGTACAAGTACCAGTTGCATAACTGATATTCTTTACAGTCCGAAGCAGCTGGTGTACAAGGTCGCCGGGTTTCTAACACCGTGAGTATTCCTTGAGTGTCCCTTCGCTAGTAAAGAAACATAGTTTCACGCGTTTTGTCCAAGGCTGCCGAAGATAGCGGCTGGGAGGACAATAATATATTTCAATCGGGTGCAGAGTCATCCTCACCTGCCAGGCCATCCCCAGTGCGACCGAAGGTAGCTCGAAAAAGTTTGGTTCCAAGAAAATCTAGAAAGTCCTTGTCTGCACCTCCCCAAATGCTTCCTTCTTCTCCTACCAGTTCCCCCGAACAAGTGAGAAACCCCCCGCCTCAATCTAAATTTGATCCAGATCTTCCTGCTATGGTGTCTCGCGACAAACGGCGTTTGGTGGCGCCAAAGTTCACACAGACGATGTTTACTCCCACTGAGCATGCAAAACAAGATAGCGATGACGAACTGAACTTACTCGACGAAGGTTTCAGTGCACACGATGCAATTCCAGAGGAGTCCTTTGAGGACTTTGCAGAGGGTATCAAGGAGGATTCAGATGGTGAAGACCCCTTCAAAGATATTGATAACACCGAAGATCAATCGGCTGCCATTTCGCGCCGTATCGCAGAGGGTGGACAGGCGGTCGAAAAACGTCACAGGATTCGTCCAACTGGATCAAAACCCGCCTCGGTGATCTGGCGTCTCCTTAGCTTCATTGTCGTTATGGTTGGCGCCGGCGTAGTAATCAACTTCAAGATAGAGTCTGCATCGATAGGCTATTGTGACGCCGGTAGCAAATCTAATTCTGCGTTGGATAACCTTAGGAGCCGACGTGAAGCCGTTGAAGCGTGCAACAGGGAGAATCGAACTCTGTTGTACCTTCCTCCATTGTCAGTCGACGCATCCCGTGAAGGTGAGACCTCCGGGGATCTTGCAGGAGCCGACTTGACACCGTGCCCGTTACCTCCTTTGACCCATCTGTTCTATCCAAACTCATGCACCCCCTGTCCTGGGCACGCTACCTGCACTCAACACACTATCAATTGTGATGTTGGGTATTTACTGCGCCCCCATCGCCTCCTTTTCCTGCTACCACCATCGTCCTCCCCACGTAAGGCTCCCCTATCTCTGTCGTCATCGCCCGCGGAGTTGGCATGGAAATTAGTATCAGAGGGACTTGATGGACTTCCTGGACTAGGGAGTGTCGCACTCCCATCAAGGTGTGTAGAAGACCCCAAACGAAAGAGAAACATCGGCGCGCTTGGTAAAGCCATCGACTCTATACTTGCAAAGGAGCGAGGTCACCGGCTGTGTACAAAAGATGAATCCACAGGGAATTCGGATGGGGGTGAGGCGAAGAAGTGGGGGATGAAGTTGGACGCATTGAAGAGCTTCATGAAGAGGAAATCACCGGTGAGCTTGTATGTTCCAGTGATTCGGAACTCTATCTAATTTTGATACAAAAGCCTCATCTTATTGAAACATTTGACGACACCTTTAATGAAGCCATCCAGCAATTAGTTCAGTGGGGTGGCGTCTTCATTGAAGAAGATAGCCAGTCAGTTTAACTCGTGTATATTGATTCGGCGACACAGAGCTAACCAATTTCTTACAGACACGATCGTTATGTTGCGCACAAGACACCTGACTTGACATGGGTTTGTGTAGCGAGGGTGAAGTCTAGGGAAACCTGGGCCGAATGGAAGGGGACAGTTATTGGTACGTATCTTTCATCCCATGGTCAATGCGGGTTAGGGGAACTTTTCTTTCCTCAGGAACCATCATTGTGCTGGCTCTAGTATTATTTGGTCGGGCTCGGAAAGCGCAAAAACAAGTAGAGAACAAGCGCATTGCGGATCTAGTTCAAATTGCTCTCGACGCGCTACGCCAGCAAGAGCTAGCTCACCATACCGATCCAGTTATCACCCCACATCCCTATCTGTCATCTCTACAGCTGCGTGACCTCATTTTACAAGACGAACATTCGATTTCGTCCCGGAGCAGACTATGGGCGCAGGTTGAGCATGTGGTGGAAGGAAACGCTAACGTTAGGGCTAACCTACAGGAGATGCAAGGGGGCGAGGAAATGAGAGTGTGGCGGTGGGTTGGGAGTGCTGGGCCGAAGGTCGAAACCCCTGGCCGTGGTGCTTGAAATCACCATACACAATTATTTTGTTTCACTTATTTTTTCTCTCTATTATGTTTTGATTGTCTATTTTTTGTAAAAGTGAACCAAGC
>CEMJ01394324.1:51712-76224 GCA_900068955.1 Clitocybe nebularis | reverse complement strand
AGCAGATTGACAGATGCAAAATGACAAGCTGATAAGGCAGATGGAGATCGGAAGGCCCATGATCGCGATCATGGGAAGTAGATTGTATAAGGAAAAAATAATTCCGAGGAGTTGACATGTGCGCAGTAAGCCACTTATGGCATAGCGCTTGTTTCTTGATCAAGTTTAATCAGCTATACATATCTATCGTAGTAAGCAGCAGGGCACAGATCGACCCCTCGTTCGACTATCGAAATCCGATGGGCATCCCTGCATAGATCTTTTCGATCAAGGCTCGTTTCATGAATTGTTCCTCTGCCAAGAGGCGAGTGCTCTATGGAGATCTTGTTAAATTTCATCGTCCTGAAAAAAAAAGGGTGGCGGTGCTCACCCTCAAAAACCGCTCGAGATCTATCCGTCCCGCGTTCAAGGCGCGGTGGAGATGAAAGATGGTGTCTTCAATTGCGTTATCTTCAGCAACAAGGGTGATGAGTCTACGCTGATTGTGAATATATGAAAAATAAGAAAAAAATAAGACCATCTCACTGATTATAAACGATGGTAGTTGAGCAAATCAGCTCATCGACTTCCGGATCACCTTTCCGGCGAAGTTCCGATATGTTTGACTCGGCCTGGGTAACGACGCTCCTCATCCTACCGGCAACGTTATGACATACATCCCGCACAGCCTCAAGCCGACCCATCTCATCACGGATAGCTGGCTCTCCGGAAAGCAAGTCAGCCTGATGTGCGCGTAAGCGTTCGGCATCGTGCGCCAACGCTTCAGAGAGGGATCCGAGCTCCGTTGTCAACTTCTGAAACACTTGGGCATGTAGCTGTAAAAGCTCAGGGTTTGGGGGCCGGGGGGGTGGAGGTGCTGGGGAAGGCTGTTGATCGTGTGCCTGTGTTTCCGGGGAGTCTTCGTCAAGAAGGTTAGGAGTGGGAACGTGTGGTGGGGGTGGGGGCGGGGGCGGAACGTGACCAAGGGGTGGCGGTGAAGAGTACGGCAGATGCGGGGGCGGAATGGGAGGAGGGTTAAGGGGTGGTAAAGGTGACCAGCGTGAATTAGGTATGGGATTATCGTTGCCAGCAGGGAAGGGGGTGACCCTATGTGCTGCCGTGGGTGTACTAGCAGGTACTGGATAGAGAGGAAGTATGGGTGGGGGGCTGATGTTGGAGCCCCCGTATTGTGGGGGTGGAGGCTGAGGGACGACGATATTCTGGGAGGTGTAAAGGTCAACTTGGCATCAGAAAATGTATGATTTCAGACGGACGCTTTCAAGGGACGGTGGAGGATGAAAAGCCCGGACGTCAGGTGTGACGGATGCTGTAGACGACCCCGGTTTGGGGGGAACTATGGGGCGATTGAGGTTCGGAGGCTCTGGAGGCGGTGAATATGAAGTAGGGGGATGTGTGGGCAGGGGTGGAGGGGGTCTGTCACCATAACCACGAAACGATCCCTGATGTCGAGATGGTGGGGTGGCCGGGGCGTTGTCTGACGACTTGGCGTAAACCGGAGGTTCTCGAGAGAATTGATCCTGCATTGCATCCAGGAGAGACGATAGATTGCAACCCTAGGGATGGCTGGTGCTTGGTATCGATGGGGGCAGGGTTAGAACGGAGATGCATACCTCACTCTTGCGTGCCCAGTTCTGGACGTATTCTATATCGCATTTTCCGCTGACGTCTACGTACTTACCTGCCTTGACGAGCATATCGCCAGTGGGGACAACATAGGCGATAGGCGGGTGTCGCGGGAAGTCTCTGGTCAGCCAGATCGCGACGGGGATATTGTAAGATGAATTTCTGTAGGATATTGGGAGGAGACCGTGGAGGCAAAGGAGAAGCTGGGTGCGGCCGTCGTCGTATGCTGGGATGAGGTCAGAAAGAAAGAGACGGGGGAGGGGGGGGCGGGGACTGAACTATAGACGTCTGACTTTGGACGGAGGGTGGTGAAGCGCGCGAGGGTGCTGTCTACGTCGTTGTAGACGAGGTCCTTGTAGGCATACGGGCCAAGGCTCTGTCGCAACCACTTCTGAGTGAGTGAACTCATCGAGAGGAGAAGGGTGTGTGTTATGTAAGCCTGTGCATCCCGTGACATGGATTGACTGGATCTCCGCGAGCCCTGTGATGCTGGGCCGGACCTGCCGAAAGCGGACATCCCCAAATCTGCTTCCGGTTGATGGAGATCTTGTTGTCGTGTCTCGCCGATCGGGCGTCGGTCTGCGCCGTCATTGTTCTCTCCTCGAGTCATCCGTTCCAATCTGGCAGGTTCAAAGGCTGTACCCGGGCTGTTCCCTCCAGCCGCCCCTGGGAATCTATGCCACAGTCTCGCCCTCCGGTCCTAGCAATTCCTGAGCGATGGGCTGTGGCCCCTTATAGCTAACAAGGCCCTCCGGGCCGACTATAAGCGTTGCAATCTGAGATGGGGGCGGAAACTAAAAGTGCAGTCTCCCAATGGGTGGTTCCAACCTGCCTCATATGGCCCGGATCTCGGATCTTAGCACTATCTTCATATGCGACCTTCACCTTTCTACCTACAAAATAGTCCCGGAATGAAGCCATATAAACATCCCCCGTCCCTTTCCTCTTCCCGTCTCCTTTTCCTCATATCTCTTCAACCCACATGGCTCCTCATGACTCCTCCAGGAGGTCGGGATCAAAAAGCCTCACCCCACAACGCAAGCACCGTAAGCTCTTGAAGGACGGCAGTGGTACCGAAGTCTGGCCAGAAAACATCGAAAGCGTTTTTGTTCAAGGTCTATCTCTCTTCCCGGCCCATTTTCATATCGCTAATCGTCCACGTTCAGGTCTTCGTGAATATTGGGATTCTCCCTGGGCAGCTTACTCTCAATCTCGTGGCCGCAGCCGGTGGAGGAATCAGTTTCTCGTCGATTATCTACAGAGGGCCGGCATCAGCAGAACAAAGAAGCAAGTCGCAAGCCATATCCAGGTTCTACGCAATATGTGGAAGGGAGAGCCCGGTGCGTATACACATCGCTTTATTCCCACTCTCTCCGCTTATTCCCTTTCTATAGAGTTTTACCTAGTTGCTGGCGGTGAAGAACTCTCCGAACCTGGCGTTTTGGACCAGGTTAAGATTGAGGATGACACATTGATACTCATTGACTTTGATGACCGATTGTCAAACCATTCGACATCGCCTGATTTTTCCCCTCCTGATTCCAACGGCGATTTCCCTCCCTCCCCGAGCGCTTCCACCACTCGCTCTCCGGGAGATATTTACACCCCCTTACATGTCGAATCTCCAAACTCTCTCACGCAAGCGAACTTGGACCTCGCCGCATCAAGTCCAGACATCGGGCTTTCCGGAGACGCGTTCAATGGGTCTCCGACGCGACCCACCCTTCGGAAGCTCCTGCCCCCCGATGGCCGTCCTACATCACCTCCCAACAGTTCATCACTTGGCTTTTCTCAGGACTACAGAGGCAGAGTTCGATCTCCCCCAGCGACATCCGAATTATGGGCAAGCAATATACCTCCCATATCCGTTCAAACTGCCCGTAATAGGGTTACTGCCATCTCTGTACTGGCCGATGGGATGACACCCTTTTCCGTAAAGGTGGATGCGCTGGCGTCTCCCCAAGATACCTCACGATCGACTCTTGCTCTCAAGATTAAGTTATATATTACGTCAATTGATGACATCCGCAGTCTATCGACACTTCATGGTTTCGCAGCCAGCGTTTGCTTGGCGAACATCTGGTCAAATTCTGGCGGATGTCTAACGAAGGTTTATACCAACAACATCTGTGCATCGGAAGAAGTTTCCTCCCTTGAAATCTCGTGTATTGAGGCCGGTACTGCTATTGTCGTACTGCCTGAATCATCACTCAGTAGATGTCGTTGGTTTGATGCTAGTGAGTACTTTTGCGGCTGCCAACTATAACATCGCTGACAATCCATATTTCAGCCGTACAAACTAGTCTTACCCAAGAAATAATTGTAGATGGGGAAACATTACTTTATATACTTTATGACCTCGATCGCAAGAATGGGGGTGTCATGCCCACGGCCGAATTGGTGGGCTACCAGAGATACAACTCCCTGCCAGCCAAACAATCCCCGGTTGCCGGCTCGTCCTCCCAGTATGACCCCCTTTCCACAGTCCAGTCCGCATCCTGTTCTCGACGCTCACCCCAAACATCTATTTCATGTGCTCTTACCCCAGCGAACGCCACCTTACGACATCTCGCGACTGCTTCGATATCTTCCTGATCATTTTGTTTGGCTTTTTGGACCAGACTAGACGGAACGACTTATATCGTATGTGGTAAATGTATATTTATGTCTAATCGACCTCTTTGGTATGTAATGTTATATGTATTTCCACCTTATTGTTCCAGCGCTGTATTTTTTCCGTAGGCGGTCCGGATTGATTGTATTATTACATATTTTCGCTACAAGCGTGTAAATTTTAATAGCTTCCCAGCTTCCTCCCTGACCCTGACGTCCCAATATGTATTGTGCAGAGCATGAAGCTCCCAGAATGAAGACCCAAATGGATGGCAAAGTTGCGGGTCATCTATTTCTGCGCGATAAACGCCATCAAAGGTTCGGTCCTCGGTGGACAAAAGTGCTTCTAATTTTGGATCTTTGGCCACCAGTCCCCCAACAAAGTCGAGAGCGCGCAGGGTCGTAGCCGGCGGCCAGTGTAGGGATGCGCCTAGAAGCCGCTTAGCGAATGCGGCAGAACGCCATGGCGGTGCAGCTGCACCAAACGTGCGAGGCGAAAAGACAATGTTCAATGCCCGAAACAGCATGTCTGCCACCGAATGGGTTTTTACTGGCCGGAGTTCGGAGGAAAACGATGACACTGGCTTGGTGTCAATCTCGATCATAAGACTGAGTGGAAGAATCAGGGAATATAAATGCGAAACAAAATCGCTCAAGTCAATGTTTAGGGCTTCTCCTAAGGAACAAAGACGTTGGGTTACTTGAATGAACTGGAAATGGAAACAGACGACTGACCCTGCCCTGAAAGAAGCTCGAAAGCGGTGACGATACAAAGCAGACGGTGCTGTACGTCTTTAGCGTTTGATTCGTGCGGTGCATCGGTATCGAGCTCGTCCGATTCGGAGGTTATCAGAAGCTTCAAAACCTTCATAAGGTCTTTGAAAAAGTCAATATTGACGAGGTGTGCAAATTTGGAAATTCCATGCAAGGCAGCTGGAAGGAGTGGTGTGGGATGAGGGTTCTTTATTATCCGGAAGTAAAGGACAAAAAGAAGTTTCAATGTTTCTGTTTGCTAAACCGAGAAGTTGAGAACAAGACAGAGGCCGGAACAGAGGGTCTAGCTCACCGTGACAGCGCGCTCTTCTTTGTCTACCTCAGCTTCCGCCTCTCGAAATTCTTTTTCAATTTCCTTCTTTTCCTTCATAGCCTTCTTCGCTTTCTTGCTAAGGTGAGGTTGGTCCGTGGTCTTTCCCTTGGCGCGTCTGGAAGCTGCCCTGCTGCTCGATTGTTTTTTCGCAACATCCCTGTCTATCGTAGATTCTGACGCCCGGACTCCCAACTCGGTTTTGAGCCGCAAATGTAGGAGGCATGATAGAACTTCCGGGTGGATGTTGAAGCGTTTTTCTTTCACCATGCGGTTCAATAAGCGTACGACTTCTAGGGATACTTCGCCTGTTAAGTCATTGCGGAATATTTTAATCAGAGTGTTAAGACAGAGACTAGAAGACTAGGACACGTTCAACATTGTCTGGAGGAAGAAAACAAAGAGACAAAACTCACCTCATCCCAAGACCGTTTACTCAAACGGGCGACGATGCAACTCATGAGATTGACTCTAAAATTGAAATGGGTGACCTCGGTCAATAAAATGCACATGCTGCGCAGAGCTACATCTGATAGGTCACTGCGAGCTGGGCAAAGATTCAGTTCCAGTTATTTTCTCTGAAGTTTAGCGGTAGATTTCACCTTTTAGTTCGGCTTCCAAAGACCGCAAGAATATTTGGTATACAATCACTAGACCTTGCTCCCAATCCCGAGTACGCGCTACCATCTGACTGACCTTCTCAGCCTTCTCCTTGTCGGTGAGGGCCCGTATCCTGTAACCAGGTATTATATCCTTATATACTGCTAATTGAGATAGTATGGCCAATCTTCTGATCATGGGGTCGTTTGGAGTGGGGTCTGGGTTGGATGACGTAGAAATTTCGGCCAAAGAGAAAGTGTGCAATCGTCTTAGGAGACCTAACTAATATGAATGTCAATGACAAGCTTTCAAAGAGGAATGCCACTCACACTATTTTCTGGATCTGCAACAATTTCTTGACAGATGCCTGCGATTTGGTCTTTTGCACCTTGAATCCTGGCCGTCCTCGACTTTTGTCCCACTACATCGACAACGGCGGGGCGTCCAAACCGTGCACCTGTAGAGACGTCTTCAACCCGATGAGTTGGTTCATCATCTGCCGATGCTTCGCTTTCCTCTCCATCAGACTCGCTTTCGGACTCCTGAGATGGAAACGAAAAGGTTTTTCCAGTCTGACGAACTTGCCCGTCCGCTAACTTTATTGGCAAACCCTGGACGTTCCTTTTCTCCTCAGACTTGGTAAGGTCGTGTTTTCTTGGCATACGCTCGTAGGACATTTCGGCGTCCGAGTCCGACGCGTCGTCGGAATGTATTGAGGTGCCCGTTTCATCATCAGAGCTCTCGGATAAGTCATCTTCAAGATTTGAGGACCACGAATCCTCTTCTTCATCATGGGAATCGATAGAGGGCAGATCATCGTGAACGGGGACTTGTCTGGACGGCTTATTGAGACTGTGTAATCGTTCGGTCTCCTTTTTGCTCCTAGATGAGAGGTCGGGGTCGGTGGTGCATTCCGAGAAGTATCACGCCGAACTCACCTCGAGATCCCTTTATGGTCAAGGGTGTGCAGAAAGGATGCTGCACCACCATATGTTTCTAAAACCTCAAGATCTTGTTCTGACAATTCAGAGTCATCATCTTCGTTAGGCACGGGTATTGGTATAATGCCTCGATCTGCGGCCTTTTCCTTCCCCGGCTCCTTGGGTTTTATCAAGTATTTCCTTGGTCCTGTCTGGATCTGTGCTTTGGTATGGCCTTGTGTGAGTTTACGTTTTTTCGAAGGGCCCTGAACACATCAATGAGTGGAGAACAAATAAGAATGATTTCGATTACCAAGGATGGAGGCGCTGGTCTCTTTCCAGTTTGTTTCGCCATTCCTTTTCCGATGCTGCACTACAGCAATTGTCAAATTTCAGTTGTAAATACCTTGTCACGTGGTATACGATCATTAGTTTTGCTAAGCGCTCGTTGTATAGCCGGCCCTGGGCTCCGTTCAGACTTCGATCTATTACATGAAATGGACGACGCGCCCCCACCTACAGATCACACTCTTAGACCCCATCATGTCGGCCTCCTCCAAATCCTTGTATTTATCTTCAAAGAGCCTGATTCAAAGAAATTGCCGCCGCTCTTCCTTCTGCATGTCTATCGAACTCTCCTGAATGAAGTTTCTGAGGCGCGTCTATGTTTTGAGACCGACACGCCATTAAAGCTTACTATTTCGATAGGTCTCTTATCCAAAATCACACCAAGAGCTACTACGAACCTTGAGTGAAGGTCCAGAAGCGGATGCCGATGAATCCCGAGATTTGATTACTTCCTTTGCAATGGGGGTGAGCGCCTTTATCTCGACTTCCAGCTTGTTCGTAACGTCATTTAGCACGTCGAATTTGGGACCCCTGAACAATTGACATGTTTCTTTGGTGGTCTGTCCTTTGTCATAACTGATCTAACAGTACATTGACCAATCCTCAGATCTACCGTCCTTATTCGTAGAAAAGAACGAAGATGTGAAAGGGTCTTTCCTCCATCACGCTCATAGTTTGCTGAACTTCTCCCCAGGAACCTCCCATCCTTGTAAACTGCCCCTTGATCATAAACGAGCATCAATGATTTATTGCTTTACAGATGCGTCGCTCTATTTTCGGGTATTTTGGTCGGCGCTGTTTCGTCAGTTTCATTAAACTATCGTTCTCTGGCGTGGTAAAGCTTCAAAAAGACTATCTATCTTGGTGTTCTGGGAATACCCGGATTGGGTATGAACCAGTTCAAAAGGAGACGTTAAACAACGGTATATGATGAAATGCACTTTCGGTTTCCCTCGACGTTTAACCTTTTGATTCCCCAAGCCGATCTATTGATCTTCAAAACACAGGCTGATAGAAAATCCTGGGCTAAACCCGACGCTTATGAGGCGTAGGTCCTACTCCCACTGTCAATTTTCTCACTCATTAAACTGACGATCGAAAGCTGGGAAAAGGGAGAACTAACCGGCGACGAGAAAGTTGCCACAGAAAACTTGCGGCGATTTTTTGAGCAACACTTTCATGAAGATAACGATTCGGGAGTTTTGCCTTTCAAAGAAACTTTAGACTCTATGCTAATTATACTGTTTAACAGGGGAGTCCGTCAGCACGCCCTCCTCAATTTGGTCCGTATGCATTACCTTCGCGGTGAAGTCACCGCTGCGCGTAAAGTTCGCGTTACTAGCTTTGTGTCCCCTCTTCACAAACTAATACTACTTTTAGCTCCTCTCTGAAGCCATTGTTGTTGCGAGGACAAGTGGGGACAGGGTAACACTACAGCACTGCATCAGGTTCGCTGGCCTTGTTTCGCCTGTATTTAACTCCACACCAATTGCGGCACAGCATGCTTCATCGACTGCCGCCTACAGTCCCTGGCCGAAAGCCTGTCCTCAATGAGGTTCAACCAGATTTACATCCGCTGGAAGTTCTTTTTGATGTGAAAAAGCTCCTAGATGAGCAGAATGTACAGTTGCGTACTGCACCCTACCTGTCAAAACGCTGACGTCTAGTGTAGGGACAACCTTTGGGTGCTGCATTTGCTAAGGTTGTCGAGGCAGTTGGGTTGTATGACCACTGGTTGGATGTCCAACTTGCTTTACCGATTGAGGAAGAACAATGGGCTCAGCATGCTGTTCAGTCAATCCTTTGGGACGCCGCAGGTCGCTTAATTGTCAGTCGATCCTAACGATAAGCTGATGCAAAGTAGGGTGCAGTAAACTGGCTTCTATTGAAGAATCTGTTGTATTAGCGTTCACTGAGGTGGGCGGGGACGATAACAACAGAATCACCCTTCTACTCAACAGAGCGTACAAGGTTTTTTCCGAAGGAAATACTTCTTGCCCACCCATCACTCATATTCAACTTCTCAGCTAGCACGACAGGGGGAGTATGATAAAGCTTTGATCATGCTCCTAGAGCCAGATGTATGGCGTGGAATCTCCCTCAATGACTATATCTCCTGGGCACACGAAATCTGGCACATCCTTGCGTTACGTGCTACCCGCCGGTGTGTAGGCTCACATCAGGGAAGCCCTCCCCACTGACATGCTGCGATAGTGGCCAGGATCGGCTCTATCGTGAGTTCCTTGTCCCGCGGCGACCAGCAGGTCCTTATGACCCAAGGCAATACCTTCTCACTTTAAAACCGTCGACTTATGGGAAAGTAAGGGATCCACTTTATGAAGTGATACAGCTCAGGGTAAGTACATGCTGTTTGATTGAAGACCATGATTAAAGATTACAGCTAGCGAAGCGACCAAGCGACCATGGCCATAGAACAACTTTTGAAGGCCCTCTGGGAATCTGAGTTCCTACTACGTCTTCATGATTACAGAACTGCAATTATTCTGCTCGCTGACATCAGCCTGGAATTTGGTATGTCCAAGAGACCTCGGAGAATCTTAGATGAAATTATGCCTCAGGTGCGCCAAGTCTTTTCGCCATAACCTATACCATCCCATTCGAAGTGTGTGTAGATCATAAGTAATGGTGATCTCGAGCAACGTGCATTCGCATGTTTTACTCTCGCACGGTGTATACTAGCGGCGGGAGGTGGCAACGGTGCGTCCTGATCCCCCGGCCGCACCACACAACTTATCGTCCCATCAGCCTCTGCACTTGAGGAAGCACTCCCTTACCTTCGGATGTCGGAGAGCGACTACCAGCATTTAGAAATCCATCAATCCTTGCTGGATGTTCAATATCTTTTATCGGTAGTATATCACAACTTTAACATGGAAAAAGAGCGGGATGAGGTTTCAAAACGACACTTTGATGGGAAAAGCAGGGAGATAGAAGGAGTTGTTGTTGATGATGAGATATGCCGTATATTTGACGTTATTAACTTAGTTGGTGCTGCTCTTGCTGGTAGGTAGTCTCGTATATATAAGTGTAGAAACGATTCACTCGATCATGGCACGATTGAGAATTACAAACCACAATAAACTATATAAATTAAAATACATGCACATGCATATAGGAAGGGATTTTATTACATAAGTTTCCAACTTGGACTTGGACTCATTCAGATTTGTAGCTTGAACAAGGGATGGACGGCCCACCACCTCAAGAGGAAGATTATTCTTTGATACCCGTCGCTGATAGGTTATCTCACAAAAACTGGAAGGCTCGCGTCAGCGCGTACGAATCCCTCATCAAGACTTTCCAAACCACCGGTTCCGACACTGATCCCGCGTTCAAGCCTTATCTCAACAACGTAGATCTATTGAAGAGGATCGTAACAGACTCTAATGCAGTAGCGCAAGAAAAAGGCGTCGAATGTCTTGTGGCCCTCGTCAAAAACGCGGGAGAAACTGCTGTTAAAACGCGAGAATCAGTCGTACCTGCCTTAGTTGACAAATGCCTCGGTTCAACCAGAGCGGGTACAAGGTCCCAGGCAGTGGAACTAGCCCTGATGTACGTTGAAATAGAAAATGGGGGGGCCGGGGTTGTGGTACGTGGAATAGGTGTGCTGCACAGTATGACATCAATCTCATTCTTACATGACTTTTAGGCCGACATACTTCCTGGGTTGGGAGCCAAGCAACCTAAGGCAGTAGCTGGATGTGTACTTGCTTTGAAAGAGATCATCCGGTAAGTAGTACATCTTCACGTCCCGTTCGCCCCACATGGTGATCTGGATTGCTACAACCTTGAACACCTGCGAAGCACTTCTTTCAACTTCTGGATTGCTCACTCGGTCACATTTTTATAGTATTTTTGGACTCCAAGTCACACCTCCACCTCCAGTTCTCAAGGCCCTACCAAAGATATTCTCGCACTCCGATAAATCTGTGCGCGCAGAAGGAACATCCCTTACACAAATTTTGTACCGTTACCTCGGTTCTGGCATTGAACCCTGGTTGTCAGATCTTAAACCGGTTCAGGTTAAAGAATTGAAAGAGTCTTTTGAGTCTATGGAAACCGAGGGGCAGGGGAAAGGTAGCCTAAAGCCTGAAAGGTTGACACGACTACAGGCACGAGAAGTAGTGGACGACGATGATAATGCAGAGATAGGGGAAACCCCAGAAGATGATGGTTAGTGTCTGATCCGATCTCTTTGTCTCTTTTAACTGATGGCGCTATCACAGAACCTGCTCCGCTTGACCCGCGAGCCTTTGCGGAGCCTATCGATGTTGGGTCTAAGCTTCCACCGACCCTACAGGCCACATTAAAGTCAACAAAATGGAAGGAGCGTAAGGAGGCTCTCGACGATCTCCTGACACTTTTGCTATCAGCCCCACGAATCAAGGATACGTCAGATCTTGGCGAATTAGCTAAATCATTGGCATCTCGAATTGCAAGTGATGCGAACATAGCATGTGTCATGGTAGCGGCGTCCTGTATAGAGGAGCTCGCAAAGGGTATGATGGTAGCTTTTGCGAAGTATCGAGAAGCTGTAGTTCCTCTAATGCTTGAAAGAATGAAAGAGCGAAAGTCTAACGTAACGGACTCGATCGGCACTTCATTGGACGCTGTATTTTCGACGGTATGTATGGCTTTTCCTTGTTTTTGTTCATGAATAATTCTTCATACTTTCCCCAGACTTCCCTCCCAGATATCATTCCAGACCTGGATTCAGCGCTGAAGTCAAAAAATCCTCAGGTGAAGGAGGGAACCCTCAAGTTCCTAGGTAGATGTCTTGCCTCTGCAACGTCACCCATACAACCAGCACAAGTGAAACCTCTCGCCGATACTCTAGCGATATTATTGGAGGATGGATTTGAAGGTGCGAGAAATGAAGCTGCGGTGTGCCTCGGAACCTTGATGAAAATGGTTGGAGAACGCCCGCTTAATGCTGTCATGGAAGGACTGGCCGATATGAGGAAAGCCAAAGTGAAGGAGGCATATGAAAAGGCTACTATCAAGTGCAAAGCTGGCGGAGCCGCCGCTCCCAAGCCGGCGCCGGTGGCAGCCAAGCCCCCCGTTAAGAAAGCACCAGTTGCCAAAACAAAAGTACCTGATAACGATGAACCTGAACCAAAAAAACCGCCCGTTAAGCCTCCCGCTAAAGCTCCCGTGCGAAGCTTTTTCTTACCCGTTAGAGCTTGTACTGATAATTTACAGGCCGCAAAGCCACAGGCTGCTCCTGCTGCCAAAAAGGGCCCTTCAACTGCTGCTTCCAAGCCCGCCCCATCTTCGAGTCATGGGTCTCTGGATACCTTTAAGTACAAGCATACCCCTGAAGATGCTGAGGTCCTGGCTGCCGAACTACTTCCCCAAACTATCATGACCGACTTAGCAGATGCAAATTGGAAGACAAGACTTGCTGCGTTGGAAGAATTGACCACTTGGATAGAGAACGAAATAAGTTCCCTTGACGCAGAGGTGGTTATACGCGCTCTGGCCAAGAAGGGGTGGGGAGAGAAAAACTTCCAAGTGTGTTTTTCTATATTCCGAAAGTTCATCCATTGATTTCCATCGCATATAGGTTTCCGCTAAGCTTTATGGTATCTTCAGTATCTTAGCTGAGAAGTGCCCATCATTTGGAAGGTCGTGTTCTGCCATCTGTGTCCCCCATCTCACCGAGAAGCTGGGAGATATGAAATTGAAGAAACCGGCCGGTGACACATTGTTGCTTTTTGCGGAAAAAACATCTCTACAATTTGTTCTGGGCCAAGGTCAGTTTTAATCTTACCGATACGAATGCGGATATCTAATATCTTCACTAGCCTACGAACCTTTATCGAAACAAAAGGCTCCTAAAGTTCTCGCCGATGCAGTAACTTGGTTTAACACCGCTCTAACTGAATTTGGCATTGCTGGTTTGGCGCTGCGAAATTTGATTGAGTTTCTCAAGACTGCTTTGCAAAATTCTAACGCAGCTGTCCGTACAAGTGCGACAAAAACACTGGTAACGGTCAAGATGTTTGCTGGATCTAGTGAGTACACCTATAATATTCAACGTTTTTGCCTCATCTCCTTTGAAGGTATCAAAGATTTCTTAGAAGACCTAAATCCTCAGTTACTAAACACCATAACCGCTGAGTTTGATAAGGCCGAGGGTAACACTGTCCCAGACCCCTGCCGTACTTCCGCCGATCTTGCAAATGTAACATCGTCCGCTACATCTACTCCAGCTATGTTAGGGGATCCGTTGGATGATTTGTTTCCTCGCGTTGAGATCGACAGTTTGTTGAAAGGAACAACTATACTTGCTGATGCAAAAAGTGATTCTTGGAAGACCAAGAAAGAGGCCTTAGAAAGTTTCCAGGGCATTCTCGATCAAGGGACTAATAAACGTCTAAAGGGAACCATGGGTAAATATTTTTACTCGTGATTTGGCATGCACTCAACCTTCCGCAGGGGAAATTGGCCAAGTCTTAAAAGCGCGGGTCACTGATACCAACAAGGCTGTACAGACCCTAGCTCTGGATCTCATCTGTAGAGTTTCCACCGGCATGGGAAAACCTTTCGAGAAACACGCCCGTTTATTCGTGTTACCCATATCTACGGTCCTAGCAGATCAAAAGGCTCCCATTCGGACGGCGGCGTTACAAGCTCTTAATGCTATTGCTACAGCATGTGAGGGGATGGAATCAATGATTCCGGGTATTACTACCGCCCTCGAAACAACCAATCCATTGCAGAAAGGTACTCTACTACAATGGTTGGTGGACTGGTTCCGGGAACATGAAGCTACACCCACACTAGAACTCAATACCTGGGCTTCCCCAATTGTTTCCTGTCTTGACGATCGTAACAGTGATGTGCGAAAAAGTGCCCAAGCACTACTACCCACGTTGATTGCATGTGTTGGTTTTGACTATGTTCTTCAACAAACCAATTCACTAAAGCCAGCATCCCGTGCTAGCGCTGTCCCTCTTATCCAAGCTGCGCGACCTGCAACTAACGCACCCGCGGCGCCTCCTGCCACAGTCAAGCCAGTTAAAGCGACTCCTATCGTTGTGCCGTCAGCCTCTGTAACACCGCCTCCAGATTCGCCCACAGTTGCACCTGGGCCTTCGCTCAAGCCAGGTGCAAAGGTTACGGGCGTTCGTCGGAAGCTGCCCCAAGGTACTGGTCGCTCCGAGTCACGGGCAGAAGCACCTATCGAGGCGGCGCCCCCCCCAAGAGGCTTAGGCAAGCCATCCATTGGAAGCCACAAACGCCCTGGGGGTGCACCAAGTCAAATGGAGTCATCAACAAATTCTTTACCATTTTCTAGCACCAACCCAGACACGAAGAAGGCAAGGACAGGCAAAGATGCTCATCGATGGATTAATGAAGGAGGCGCAACAAGAAAAGACCTTGCAGACCTCTTGCAAAGTCAAATGGAAGCACATACTTCGAAAGATCTTGTCGCTCGTCTTTTTAGCCATGACCATAACGCTGTCAACGATCACATTAACGGATTGACCACAATGTGTGACTTCTTCTTAGGTGCCCAAGATGCAGACGAAACCACACAGGCTATTTGTCTCGCCAACTTTGACCTCCCACTCAAATACGCCTCTATCAAGGCCCACGAACCTCAACCAAACCTAATATCCAAGTGCCTCGACGTTGTTGAAGCTGTGCTGGCATTCCTTCGTAGTGTCAATCATCAGCTTACGGATGGCGAAGCAACTTGCTTCATACCGACAATGGTGCACAAAGTAAGTGGCGTCAGTAGTATTTCTAGCCCGATTGTTGACCTTAGCTTTTTGTTAGCTCGGCGACGCACGGGAGCAAGTCCGTAGTCGGGTACAACAGATCATCAGAACTCTTCCTAAAGTATATGCCTACAGTCGAGTGTTCCAGATTTTACTGGACCAAGGTCTCAAATCAAAGATTGCCAAGACTCGTCAGGGAACTCTTGATGAAATGGCGGGCATACTCAAAAAGTCAGGCATGGGTGCATGTGAACCCTCCAGAGCTTTTCCCATCCTAGCTTCCATGATTTCGGACAAAGACTCATCAGTCAGAAAATCAGCTCTTGGAGCACTGAGGTACACTCTTTACATATAATGAGTATCTTGTGCTTATTACTTGCACAGTGAAGGTTATGCTCTTGTAGGGGATAAAGTCTGGACATTGGTTGGCCCATTACCTTTAAAAGACAAGACCCAACTAGAAGAGCGCCTGCGCCGTGTTGCTGTTCCAAATTCTGACAAGCAAGAAACGCCCGTTGCCACACCAGCTCTTTCTCGGCTGGCTGCTGGTGCCGCACGGCCTGCTTCGCCTGTGGGAATTTCACGCATTTCCGTTCCCCGGGCTGCCAGTCCTGCCTCAGCTTTGTCGCGACTAGCGCGCCCATCGTCCCCTACACGTACTCTTCGGTCGAGCTCTCCTGCCCCAATGGGTCTCCGGCCGGAATCACCTGCTCGAACTTCGCAATTTCCTGTAGCGTCTCAAATCTCTGTCCCCTCATCGCCAAAAGGAATAGGGAAACCAAAGAGTATGTTACCTTCCAGATTAGGACGACCTCGCCCAAACATCCCGCAGCCTTCCTCTCATATATCAAAACGCGAAGATGCACTCATGGACGAACCAACTCCTTATGGTCGTGATGGGCCCACTTCAGCAGCCAATGAAGTTGACAGCCTTTTCAATGAACCTATTATACGCACCGAAGTATCAGATGATATCACCATAACTATCTCAAGTATTCTCAGCAGCGACTCCTCCCGCAGCGTTGATGCCCTGAAGAATATCCAAAGAATATTAGCCGCAGGTCCAGATGCAGGTCCATCTTTACCTGAGTATCGGGAGCTTGCAGAGCATACGGAAGGCTTAATCGAGACCATCACACTTCAAATGGCTCATGTTTTTGAACGGCCGGATGATCTTGTACCTGACGACAATTTCCGACTTGCAAAACATCTCATCCAAACCCTCAATAATTTCTGTGACCATGCATTCCTAGCAGAATCATTGACTGTGGATATCTTGACTTCGTTGCTGGAAGAGTTGACATTGCGACTTCTTGAAACAGATGATAGCCCTGTGAAGAAGGTTAAGGATTTATCGCGGTTCATTAACATGATTATCTTGCGCTTGTTCGCAACAGGAAGAAGAATGTCGATCTTTCGGTAACTTCCCCAAAATGCCTTTCTTTTACGTTGATTAATTGGTTGTTTGAAGCGCGCTCTTTGCTCTATTACTACAGATTGTGAAACCTTTCCCAACCAACGGTACCTTACCAGAATCGAAGGAGTCCAAAGTAGCAGAACTCGTCCTAAAGTGTGTCTGGAAACTAGCGAGGAACATACCGCAGGATCTTAGCGAACAACATCTGGACCCAGTTGAACTTTTCCCAGCTATCGAACACTTCTTGCAGTCAGTACCGCCCAACGAATGGCGAGCACGAGCCACGAATAAGGTTCCATGTGGTGATATGCCTTTGCGGACTATCAAGGTTATAATACAGCATGTCGTTGGTAAGCCTTTTAAAATTCAGAATATTTTCGCGGTGATATATTTATTTTCGCAGCCCATTATGGTGACGACGTTTACGACCTGCTATCAGCATCATTTGACGACCCATCCGCAACAATTGTATACCCTTATGTGTATAGAATACTCAACTCAAACTCACGTCCAGGCAATGAAATACCCACGCGTCGGAATGGGATGGTTATTGACAGAAACACACGGCCGATATCACCGTCATCAAGTCGTCCCATGTCGCCCCAAGAAACAGCTTCTTCTGCAACATCTGCCAGTAACCGACAGTCACCGAGTCATAGAACCAGCCCTAGTTCATCCTCGCTCGGCGGCAATGGCGTATTTTCTCCGGCTATCGAGGAACCTGATCCTGATGCACAGTTACTCGCTATCATAGGACACATATCTAGCGAAACCACAGGTGCCTTACATAAAGAAGGTATCACAGAACTTCACCACTTTCTCAAGGCATACCCTCACAAGAAGCCTCGCGTGGAGAAGATGCTCGAATCCACGGGTGCTGCCTTCCGAAAGTATATTAATCGTGCTTTGGCAAGCCGTGCGGCAGAAGATCAGGAGAGGGATGTTGCCGTGGCTGACACACTTTCGAGTTCGTCTGATTATCCCCATTCTTGGAGTACGCTGATAGTATCACCCCCAGAACTAGAATCTAGTTATCGGACTTCACCACCTATCGTTGATGACGAAGCGTCTTTGAGACCTGTCAAACAAGCCGGCCCACAGGATGGTTTGGCCCAGGACAAACTATCGAGATTACACGATATCTTTCAATATAGATCGAGCACACTCAGCGGCACCGAGTCATCTCAGGGCCGAACAACACCATCCACAGGTCGGACATCTTTTGGGTAGCTTGGCAGTCAACCCATTCAAGCTATACCTATATTTCCCCCGCAATGTATACCATGCCACATCGAGGCTTAAATCATGTAGAATACCATTAGTAGTACTTAGCCTTCATACTTATAATCTGTTCTGGACCCATGAGCTACTTTAGGATGAACCAAATATTTACAATGTTTCACTGTTTATAGTTGCTTTTGTCTAAGGCCATCAACCCCAAAATTGGGGCACTCTCCCCCTACTCCACACTCCTCACCACATACGACTGCCATGGCACTTGTGAAGCGCGATACCAAGGGTTCCATGTCCTATGATGCTGTTATGCTTTTCTGGAGAACAATTACACAGATATTCTTCAGGGAAATACGACCTCGCGGCGCGTTCAACATACCACGCGATGGGCCTGTGATATTTGTCGGTGCCCCGCACAACAACCAAGTACTTTTTGGCCCATATATTTCGCAGAACTGTCTTGTTCAATGAATTATCTGGATGCAGTTTCTTGACCCTCTTCTCCTCAGTCTAGAGGTATACCGGGAAACACATCGTCGCGTTCAGTTCCTTGCAGCTGCGAAGAGCATGGAAAGAAAGGCGGTAGGTTTTTTTGCACGGCTCATGGACAGCAGTAAGTAATACACTACCTCCACCCACCTGGCTCCAATTAACATTGTGAAGTCCCCGTCTCCCGAGCGGCAGACTCCGCCACACCAGGTACAGGACGCATCTCAATCTCTACCGACGACCCTTGTCTTGTCTTGGGCCATGGCACCTCCTTCCTTTCTGAATTTAAGCCTCGGATGCAAATAATGCTACCCAAATCACTCGGCTCCTCGATAGCCGAAGTAAGCGAAGTCCTCTCGGACACTCAACTTAAAATCAAGCGAGAGTTTGGGGGGGAGAGTGGCAAGGGCACAGTACGAATCAAGGAGAGAGTGCTAGAACTACGTCAAGAAGGCATAGAAGGTTTGGAGTTCAAAAAGCTCCCTTTTGTTGACCAACAAGAAATGTATCGCTATGTCTATCAATGCCTAAAGCAAGGAGGGAGCATTGGTATATTCCCAGAAGGTGTGCATCTATAGTGAGGTTCGATATAGATAGGGCGTCTCACCGCTTCTGTATATCCCTAGGTGGCAGTCATGACCGCACTGACCTTCTCCCGTTGAAGGCCGGCGTCTCTATCATGGCTCTCGGTGCAATGGCCAATGACCCTAATGTCCGAGTGAAAATTGTCCCAGTCGGTTTATCATACTTTCATGCCCATCGTTTCCGTTCCAGAGCTGTGGTCGAATTTGGCAATGCCCTAGATGTCCCGTCAGAATATGTTGAAATGTTCAAACAAGGAGGGGCACAAAAAAGAGACGCGGTTGCCAAATTCCTTAATCTAGTATATGACGCACTTAAAACAGTCACAATCAGAGCCCCCGACTATGATACACTGATGGTCAGTGTCCTCCGTAGTTCATATTTTTACTCACTGAGGGCTCGGTATTTTAAAGTTAATCCAAGCTGTTCGTCGTTTGTACAAAACTCCGGGTCAACATTTGACACTTGGTCAAGTTGTGGAACTTAACAAGCGTTTACTGGAAGGCTATGTCCACTTCAAGGATGAGCCACGCGTTCAAAAGTTGAGGACAGGTGTTCTTAAATACAATCGTCTTGTTAGAGACCTTGGTCTCCGTGACCATCAGGTGTGTTGATAGTGCTGTCCCATACATATCCATCCTTGATCTGACACGATATGATCAGGTTCCACGAGCGCAGAAAGCCAGCTGGAAGACGCTTGGATTGCTGACTTATCGTGTTGGTCTCCTCATGGTCTGGACCATACTCGCCCTACCAGGAACCATACTCAATGGGCCGATGTTCATCATAGCCTCACTAATTTCGAGGAAAAAAGCCAAGGGTAATGAGTATCATATATATCGTTTTTATCTTGTATTCATAAATTTTATAGAAGCTCTCGCAGCATCAGTTGTCAAAATAGCTGGTCGGGATGTTCTTGCTACCTGGAAAGTTTTAATTTGTCTGGGGGTTGCACCGGTCCTGTATACATTATATGCATGCGTTGCTACCATCATTGCTATACGGGCGCAAGTCCCACTGAAATGGAGGATATCAACGCCGTTCCTCGTCTTCATCGCCCTACCTTTCATGAACTACGCAGCCCTGAAATTTGGCGAAGCAGGAGTGGATGTTCTCAAGTGAGTGCAGGAGGGATGTTTATTCTTTATAGATTTAAATCCATGTTATGCAGATCTTTGAGGCCACTGATAGTTGCCCTCGTTCCTGGACAACAGCGATCACTAGACAAGCTGAAGGCGATGAGGGTTCAGCTCTCTAATGAGGTAGCAGATCTAATCAATGACTTTGGCCCAATATTATATGAAGACTTCAATGAGGCATGTATACCCATTCGAAACAGTGATATACCACTGACTTCTCCCTACAGTGGCGCATCTTAGTTCCTTCAGCCAGTGTGCCACCTTCGAGTGGGACACCTGGCTTGTGGCGCAGGAAGAGCGGTACCGGCGCAGTGGATGCCCAAGGTCTTGGCTTAACGCATCCAATGACTTGGATCGATGAACGCCTCTTTGGCTGGAGTCGTAGCGCTCAACGAGGAACTAGTGCCTGGGGAGGTTTCTCTGGTGACGAGACGAGCCGACTAGGGACACCCGACGAATCCGATGATGAAGACACAGGCGACTATGATAATGTCGTCAGCATTATCCCTGTAAACGAGGACCAACTCAATCCCACACATAAATCCAGGAGTCGCCAGAGTTCATATGCAGACTTGCAAAGACTTCGCCTTTCGCCCTTACTAGGCTCGCCGGCTGTTCCTTCCGCATCAGGAACAGCTGTGCAACCTGAAGGCGAGAGTGTCCCAGGCATCCGCCAATGCCACAGAACGAGACGGGAGAGCCTATCAGATGGAGTACCAGTTACACGAATAGCAGCTGTTGATCGAGCCGAACATTTTGACGCAGTAACGCAGAACCTGAACGAAGAAATGCATAGGCAAAAGACAGCGTAACGTCATCCTTCTGGGGCGGAGAGTATGCGGTGTGTTTGTGGGACATAATTTAATACTTTATTTCACATAGCTTGTGTAACTTCTACTCGTACGGATTAAAGCCCCGCTCTAGCGCCAGCAGTTAAAATTTCTACACCAGTCTCTGTAATCCTATAAGATTGTTAGAACCTGGAGCCAGGTAAAATGGGATTGTCCTACAATAATGTGTCCTCAAACTGAGCACTATATTTCCCGTCAGCCGTGGTCGCGGTCCAATTGTCCGGCCAGTGGACATCACTCCAATTGCCCCCCAAATTGATCATCTGTCGAGAGGTAAATTATAACATGACCCACGGTTTAGTGAGCGCAACGTACAGGTTCAATCGTAAACACCTGAAATAATCAGATATTGTATCAATATTTTTCCCATAGACAAAAGGATGGGTTATAATACCATTCCTGCCCTCATGGTACCAACTGCCTTGTTCTTTGCATAGTGTGGTATATTTGGAGACGTGTGAAATAGGTCGTTAATCCCATGTCCTGTGTATGTTCGCACGACAGAGCAGCCATTTGACCGGGCGACGGGCTCACTACAATATCCGACGGTGAGACTAGTTATATATTGACAGTCCCTGCACTTAACGTACATTACCTTTCCGATATCACGGAACAGCGCTCCTGGTTTACAGATTTTGATGGCTTCATCCAGACACTCACGCGCTGTGCGAATCAGTTTCTTTGAATCATCGTCAATTTCCCCTACGGGGTATGTCTCATTGAGATCACCGTGGTATCCTTGAACCGAAGATGGTTAAATTATTTGGATTTCGTATATAACAGCAGTGGCAATCACATACCTTGATAATAGAGTGTGACATCTTTCGAAAGCTGAGTATTGAGGCGAGCTAAATGATAATATATACCCTACCGATGTTGATTATATCGCCATGTTTCAACTTTCTCTGGTCGGGTATCCCATGACAGATCGCTTCGTTGACTGACCTGGAGAAAGGGGCAGCGCGGTCAGCTGGTTAACAACATTGATTGGGAGGGGACTTGCGCACGTGCAGACGGATTTGGGGAAACCTCGATAGTTCAGGGGAGAAGGATAGGCATTCCTCTCGACGATCGCATTGTGAACAATCTCGTCAATCTCGTCTGTGGTAACTCCTGGGCGGACATGAGATGCCGCTAGATCTAGAACCTCTCTTGCCAGCTGAAAAGGTGCAAATTTGTAATTCTTGACGATGGATTAAAAGAGGTGGACATACCCTACACACTGTTCGCATCTTCTCTTGTTCCTCTTTCGATAAGATACGGGGCGGTTGGCCAGCAAGCTTCATTTCTGACGCGGGGCGTCCTGGAAACTATATTAGCCCATCATAATATCGGAGCGACAATCCTCACCATCTTCGGCATAGTCAGGTCGAGGAATATGTGCCGGAACGATGCGCGTTTCTGAAAGAGGATATGCCGGTCGCAGAGAGCCCGTAAAGGCGTAATTGGCATATGGGTTATAGACACCACCTATATGACAGGACTTAGTAATGATTTGGGTCGATGTAGGAAGTATACAACCTTGGTCGGCTCCCGGCTTCATCATCGCGAGAGTATGGATAGCTTTATGAGTTTTCTGATAAAAACGCATGCTCAATCTATTGAAGATGTGCCCAAATTCGAAAGACCTGCCCCTACATGGGGTCAATACACCTTTTCGTGGTTGAATCAACCCAACTCACATCCAGACTTGAAGCATTCTTGGCCACAAAAAAACGACCCTTTTATACCAATTCTAGGGGATGATTCAAAAAGGGACCGTTATTTAAGAGAATGGAAAGACGAACTTATTGCAAGTAGGACATTCCAACCGCGAGGGAGGGTTTCCGTTAGGGCAAGTTGCGCTCTGGCATAGAACGGCCGATGTCATGGTAAGTTGGATCAAGCTTTTACAATTTGCTGTGAGGAACCTTTACCCCAGAGGGATTATGTAAAGAGAAATCTTCAAAAAAGCTATATTTTTCAACAATGATATAAACGAATATACTTCAACGATATGTTTTGAGACGGCCTAGTTCTTATGCGACGCGCATCTATATACGGAAGATAATACACATAGGTATGGAAGTCAAGAGCAGGTATTAGATGTGGATGTAAGGAAGATTTGATGAGAGAAAATGCCAGGAGTTGAACATGAATTATATGCGACAAGGTTGTTAAATGGGATAGTATGCTTTAGTGATTAGGATTTTCTAAGTAGCGAAGATGGAATGCAAGAGATGGAATGAATAACAAGACTATGTGACAGCAATGCAGGTGCAGACAGTGAGCAAAATATGATTAGCTAGCAGGGTGATATCATAGGCAACGAATATGTGGTCCATGGTTGGATAGCATCGGTCTGGGCGGGCGTGTTTCGTTTCAACGGGCGTAGGGAACGACGTCGAGTTTGTAAGCGGTAGCAGTATCGCTGCAGGCTTTTCGCAAGGCTCTATAATGGGTGACCCCAAAAATTTCGATAAGCGCTTGTTGATTTTCATTGATCCATGAGACAGGAGGGAGCCCACGAATGGTCCGGTATACCCCCTGTGGGAGATTTTCTTCGAAAACGAGAGTCACAACACCAGTGAGAAGGCATTGTATAAGACTCAGGATATCGTTTATTGGGGGACAGATCTTTCGAACAGACTCGAAGATGTCACTATGGAAGACCATTTGCCATTGTACCCGTCGCTCTGGAGAGAAAAACGAGCTGGCGTGTACGGGAAGCTGCAATTTGAGCTGCGGGCCAGCGGGAAGACCGACCGACGAACGCCAGATAGATGACGTTTCAAGGGAAAAAAGCATGCGGCTATCTTGTGAGGGTGCATCCGCCCAATTGTGCTCACGGATAAGTTTGAGCCTCAGGGTTTGCAACCAACGATGGGCACGAGCATAGGTAGCACCCAAGGCCTCTGCAGTGGTCAACGGAATATGGGTGCGGCGCGCCCAGTCATCCATGTTTCTCACGTCGCTGGAAAAAATGACTTCTGCTCGAGGGCGTGGGGACTGCATGGCAGCCGAGCAGGAGATGGTGAATTAGGACGCGACGATGAAGGCCTGATAAAACAAAAAAAGGGTGAGGATGCGTGGGAGAGGATGCGAGAGCGAATTGCTTACTGTGGTTAGAGGGTAGCGACGAGGATGACGAGGACAACGATGAGGACGACGACGAGACGAGGAAATCAGGGGAGGCTTAGTATGAAGACGGGACAAGAGGGATAAACATGGTGAGTGATCTTTTGTAGGAGAGAAGAAAAGGCGAATATTAAAAAAGGATCACCGATCCAGGCAATTTGAGCGTCGGTCGAAAATACACGTGTATTCACCGCGACACTGCGACTTCGGCCGTCCCCCAGATACCCTTCCTCATTTTCTCTCCCGTCCCCTCCCTTCCTACTCCCCTCCTCCCCCAACAAATGCCAGAGCATCTATCCATGTATACCGGAGCGGCCGGGTCCACTTGTCTTGCTTTCTTGACTTGGTCACTCCAGGCATCCTTTGCACTCGGGGTCCTACCCTTTTCAGATCCAGGGCGCGCCCACGCCATTCATATTAGATTTTTTTATCATCAAATCTGCCAGAATCTGCCACCTATGCTTTATTCCATAGATATCCAAAAACTCAATGTACCGCCGAGTTTTCGTCCTTACAACGACCCCTTTATTATACGCTTGGATACCTCGAAGGCCTGGTAGCACGCTACCGCTAGCTGGAATATATTTTACACAAATTTTGTTCCTGTAGCAACAGACAATTCTGAAACATTCACGTCATTCCCGAGGCACACACGGAGAAGAGAAGGGCATATTGTCACTGCGGTGACCCTTTGACTTAGCTAGAAGCAGAAACACTTTGAAAGCCGCGTACCTTGGCCCGACTT
>CEMJ01394324.1:23731-45705 GCA_900068955.1 Clitocybe nebularis | reverse complement strand
GTGGGTACGTATTCTGCTATTGAATTGACGTGATGTGTGTCGAGACTTAATAACTTTAAGCTCGCATCCTCTGATCCAGCCAATCCTTGCCCGCAAGAATGGTGTCATGCACCCTCACGGAAATCCGAGTGTCCCCGCTCTTTCCCTCGTTAAACAGTCGGAGCACGTCGTCGGACTTATTCTAATTGGGTTTCGTACAGGTAATGCCATCAAGCGAATGCAACTGGTTGACCTGCAACCTAGGACCCATGGTTGAAGGTGTTAGGATTGAAAACACAAGTTTTAAGATATTCGAACCAATGGGATGAGCGTGTCGACAGCTAAACAGGCAGTTCGGTCGCAGACAGTCCTGTAGGCGAGTGGACATTGCGTAGAAGTGACCACATTCAGTATGGTAACGACCATCAATAATCTGAGTGAGTTGATTACAGAATCACGACCACAAATTCAATGATAGAAATATTAATACGAACATTGTGACACATCTTCTATTTGCAAGATTTAGGAAGAAAGGTTTAGACGTTCAGGTTCTGCGTACCATTTCTTTCAACTCACAATTTATCCAGTTTCCTTCAACAAAAAACGGGTGCATGTAGGCCTCGTTTTTCGAGAGACAGGACTACACCCGACAAGGCGAGGCTATCGGAACATGCCGCCTGCGGCCAAAAACCAAAGGTGTATCGATCATAGTAACAAACTTGCTGTTTGGAGCCCCTCGTCCAACAATGACAAGAGTGGCGCAGCATTTCCTTTGTCCCATTAGACACTCCACCGACAAGCAAACACGCTATTCTCCCTTCGTCTTTGTCGATTGCTCCATCAACAACGTTAAAATATAGAGTTGACATAGGCTATCTGTCAATTTGCACGACGTTGGCGCCAAGAGGTTGGGTCTGGACTTTGTTGTGCAATTTCGTTTTCACGTTTATGGTCAACGTGAACAAGCGTAGTAAAGTTCGAATCACCTCCATCGTGGTTGACACGAGGTGGAACTTGTAATTCTGGCTTGTGGGGCAATGTGCACGAACTTTAAAAGAATATAAGCACACGAGAATCCAAACCGGTCCAGGAAAGGGCGAAGCCTTCCCTCATTCAAATATGTATCACGTTTCAAAAGCCAACGGTGAAGGGGACCTATCTTTGTTCCTGATACGATCGAGGCTCAAACACCATAGATAGCAACAACGCGTACACGCACAAGGCGCGAGATATGCGTTTATCGATAAGTGCAACGAGGGCCGGGACTAGTTGCATGATCTGTCCCTCAAGCAAGGAACAAAGTACACTTCATTAGACAATGAATTATCGATATTTGCATCGCAACACGTTGTGGAAAGAAGACCGCGAAATCACGCTCCCCGGTTGCGGATTTTAGTTACGAGTTGCACTTTCTTCCGTACCTGTTTGAGTAAGGAGGAAGATGGTTAGTCGCAGTTCTTGTCACTTGAGACTGCATTTACCTCATGTGCAAACTGCCTCCTCCACCGCTCGCTGCTCAACCTCCGACGCTTCTCACCTTTCTTCTCATGTCTCTCCGCCCTCCTCAACTGTGCTCGAACTTTATTTCGGCTTAGAATAGAGTTAAGTTTTTGGTACGCGTCGGCTACATTCCCGTTCATAACTTTGACGCTGCGGCCTTTAGAGTACTTGTTAGGTGACGCGTTATCAAGTAAGGGCGGATGAAGATATCCAAACCTGAATATGCATCGGCGGGAGGGCGTTCGGCCAATTCTTGTTTTGCTTTTATTGACCTCTCCCTCCAGAGATCTTCAATAGTACTGGGGGAGGATGGCGTTGTAGTTCTGACATGATTTACCACTCCATGCCACTGGGAGAGAAAAGAGGATGAAGTATACGTGCAACTTCGGATATGAGGCCTGACTGTCGTGAAAAACGAGTGGCGCTGAGACAACGCAAGTTTCAATGTGGAAAACATCTTCGGGGCTGGTCACTCGGTGTGGCAAAGAATTTGGCAGTATTGTTTGTTTGGTCCTGGCTCTGATTACATTTATTTCAGTCACTTAGGCACCAAGTACTGGGTACTGAGGTCCGATCTTTACATACAGTCTTCGCTACTTACCACAAGATTAAATTCTAATCCTGTGGGGATGGTTTCCGATGTATTACTTGAAGAATTCGAGGTAATCGCATTCTAATGTCATTCGTAACACATCAACTGATGGATTCAACCTTACAGGTCTTGGAATCAATATATCCAGAGGAGCTATCAAGTCCGTAATACTTCTAGGCATCATCCACTATCACACTGCAGCTGAGGCTAATGAAAAGGAATATCCGAAAGGGATATTCAAATCGATGCCGAACCGGACAACCCAGCAGATGGTGCTGAAGAATGCAAGTGTTGTAGACCGACATCTAATGGTTTATGCTAATGGGATAATCTAGTGAAATTAACTCTCTGTGTGAACTATACGGATGATTACCCAGATGTGTTACCAAACCTCTCTCTAAAAACCATCGAAGGTCAAGTTGACGAGGAGGAATTAGATAAGCTCCTAGGGGAGCTTCGTGCTGTGGTATGCATTCTCTCTGTTCAATGCAAACTACCGCCAACAATCTGAAGGGCGAAGAAAATATTGGAATGGCTATGACTTTCACCCTAGTTTCTCACCTTCGAGAGCAGCTGTCAATTTTGATTCGCGCAAGGTCCGAGAAACGTCGAAAGGAAGAGATGGAAAAAGAACGTCTATTACTCGAGGTATTTAATAACCAAAGGAGTGATTTAGAATATACGACTCATGATAGATGAATAGGAGGAAGAAGCTCGAACCCGTGGAACCCCAGTTACTGTAGAGTCATTCAGGGCATGGAAAGCAATCTTCGACAAAGAACTAGCCATCAAGAAAGCTCGAGAAGACGAAGAAAAATTGAGGGGTCTGACACCGAAGGAGCGCGAAGAATGGAAGAAAGCTGGGACTCGGCTAAGCGGTAAGGATTTTCTTTGTACTACGAGACAAGTCTAATGAAGGGTTTTTAGGACGTCAATTGTTCGAGCGTGGTGATAGGAATTTGGAAGAAGATGCCTTGTTAGAGGAAGGCACCGTTTCTGTGGACGTCAGCCAATATGAAAGGTCAAGAATCACAGAAGGAGAGGAGGAAGAGGAAGGGGTCACATTTAGTGATAGTGATTAATATATTAAGAACAAGTCTTCCAGCGTTCAAGACAATCTAAATGTGCCGACAGGTAGAACTACATCCAATCTATCTATAGGCGATGCATATCGAAGATAGCTTCTTTTCTTTTTTCAAAGTCCTTGTAACATACCCTCCTCGCCTCCGTTTCCGTCAATTACGCCTCCCCCTTCCACTTCTTTACAACCAAGCTCAGGCCTCTCAACCTCCCGAAGGTACCCTTCCTGGTCAACGGACAATGGTGGGCATTTTGATGGAGTCTCATATACCAGGTCGTCCCCAACAAGTTTCAGCCACTCCAACACTGGTTTCGTTGTCCATCGATCGACGAATCCTGGACCAGCTTGGAACCATCCGAGATGACCACCGGACGGCGTTAGTTCCATAACAACAAGACCGTTTCCCCCACCATCCATAGGAACATGACGAACAACAGGATCGTCAGCCGCATTGATAGCCAGGAAAGGAACCGTAACATCCTTGACGACGTTATGACTTGATCCCCATCGATAGTAGTCGTGAGCTGTTGCAAATGGAAAAGTAGGTGCGCTTCCCCCGGCCACGCGAGTGAAAGTATCGTCGAATTTCTCCAAAGTAGGGTTTTTTAGGTTTAGAGTAAGTGGAATTGCCTTGGCCACACGATGTTCTGGATCTACCGATAGCGACTTTGCATGTCGCTTTATGAGGTTAAGCAGATTACCTCCCATGCCCTTTGCATATATTTGTTTCCCCAAGAAAGTGCTCAGAAGGCTGTTGTTCATATTAGAGAAGCTCAAATCTCATGTTGGTCAGACGCACCCATGGTTGTTATGCTCCAAGTCCCACGGCTATGCACCAAATAAATTTTGAATATAAATAAAAAAGAATACGACCACTCACACAAGCAAGGACACAAGCTGACGAGAGTCGAGTCTTTTCGCCTTCCTCGGCAAGGTATCTCGTTATGACGTTGGCACCGAGAGAAAAACCTAATCCCAGTAGAGGGGCATTCGGATATGATTTCGAGATGTAGAACAAAGCCTGTCGTAGATCGTCTGTATGACCAGCCGAGTACAATTGTGGGCTTGTGATTGGAACTCCTGCGCCTGTGATTCGATATTAGCTTATCCTAACTCAAGCTGGTATAGAAGATAACTGACATCCTCGGAAATTGACAACAGCCGCCCTATATCCAAGACCCCCGGCATCGATGGGTGCACAAGCCCTACTTAATATCGCCCGTACATATGGTTCGTACGAACCTGGGGGAGGTCAGATGTAAGATAAATCATCAGCAGGAATGACAATTTCATGTTACCGCCCGTTAGTCCATGCTTAATAACAATAATGGGAGCATCATCTTTGATTGAGGAGGAATCAACGGGTGCGAAATCCAAACCTCTGAAATAGGATGTTTAACAGGTTTAGATAAAGTAATCGTTTGCTTACAGAGTACCACCGTCGGCTAAACGGACAAGCTTCCTATTATGAAGATAGTAAGCCTACGCAAAATCACAATACCTTAAATCTTACGTACCTGTCATACCACATGTGGTCATTCTTGGAGAAATCACCAAATACACAATACAATGTCTGAAGATGACCGCTAGAATTCACAAATCAACGGAAGCCTTTAATATGGCAGGATGTGACACACTTAAAGAGCCACCACAAGGGATGAAAATCCGATAAAAGACTTTTGCATCTCGTTTCTATTAGTGTCCGTAACGATATATGTTCAACTTCATCGGAGTCCTTTGCTTTCCTGACAGGTAGAAGTGCGGGTTTGGAAGGAAAGTGTATCAGGGGGGTTGTGTCGGGCAAGCCCAGGCTTGTGGCGGTAAAGAAAGCCGCCATAAAGGACAGTCCAACAAGGCTGAAGAGCGAACCCATTGGTGTGGAACAGAAAAAAGGTGTATTGAGCGGACGTACGATAATGGGATCGACTAGAAATAAGCAGAGTTTGCGCGGGTCCGGCCTGAGAATCCATTGGATAACGCATTAAAACCGGGGCACAGGCGCGCGGTGCTAATGTGACAACGTCAACGAAACGTTGCTGATACCGGGGGAATGCTTCTTGCCACGTGCTCAGAAATCAACAGATAACATTCCAAGTCGTGTCTACTTCATATTGCCCAATATTATTATTATAGCCAGGCGATTCAAAGTATAATCTGTTTTGACTTGGCCTATCGCTTGAGTAACAACAGGGCTGACCGCTGGGGAGGTATTTTTGGATTCTTAATTCCGCTGGTTACCTTGGCCCAAAGAAAAAAATAACCAACAACAAAAAACGTAAACGTGAGGGGTCCATCTGATTCTTTTACCCGTGGTTCCCATGTACAAAAAATATCAATGCCGCGTATGTTTGATCATTGATGACCTCAGCACTGACTCAAACAGGGTGTTCTTAGTACTTTGACATTTCTGGACAACCTTTGAATCCTTCTTGTAAACAAGGAGACGACTGCCGGTATCTAACTCTTCAAAGTTTCACAGGAGAATATTGAACAACCATCGCCACAGATTCCTCCACCCTGGTGATTTTAACTGGCCTGGAATTAAATCTCCAGACAGGCGTGTAACCTCCTCGTCTGGTGTTGTCCGATCGGGATTATGTAGGAACATTGGAACCCAGGGCACAATCAGGGCTCCGACTAGGCTAGACGCTAGGTTCCCCCCAGAGCGCCTTCCAAGTCCTTTGGCCTCCCAGTCCGACCTGTTCCTGCAATGTAAACTTGAAGCCAACGAGATGGAGGAGAGCACCTCCCGATCATATGGGGGGTATGATCAGGGTCATAGCAACGATAGAGGTCGGACTCGCGACACAGGAAGAAATCGAAAACGGGAACGAGACGAAGTATCCTCCAGACGCACAAGTTTGGAGAGTTTATCCAGATATCAAACCAAACAGACCCAGCACTCGCCAAGCAACTTTGATAAACAATTTCCATACGAAGACTTCCAGCACGTCCACCGTCCTTATAAATTGCAGCTGGTTTGCAAATACACATTATTTTTTCTTAAAATCTAGAGTTAACCTGGGACTGGCTCAGGGCGATATTATCACAAGCCGAGACTCGAAAATCAAAACTACAGTATCAAATATTGATGACGTCATTCAGCAAGAAGTACAATCACCCTCTCAAACTACGTCCATAGGCAATATCTTGGATTCAACTCATACGAAGTCACCACTTTCGCCGTCATCTAATATGGCAACCAGTCTAGCCGCTAAGGATAAACGCATGAAAGATCATGTACACACCTCCCCATCGGCGTATTCAGGGGAGAGCACCAAGCAAGTTGTCAGCTTATTTCGTCACCTTGCAAGGTTTGTCGGGATTTATATAAATACAGTAAAAGATTCACATCCATGATTCAGATTGTCCAACCATCTAGCTCAAGACATTGGAACTCAAAACCGGGAGGAGAGAAGGCTCCAGTCATACGCCGAACTGTCATCGTCTCTTGCGAAGATCTCTACGACTGGAGCTGCCTCTCTCATGCCCACTTGCACTGAAGTGATCCTCAAGCACTCTCGTTGTAAGCAACGTGTCGAAGATAACTCCACGGCCATGGCTGGACTTTGGCAGGAGGCGTTTGATATCTTCGTATCGGAAGTAACTCGTTCTATCGATGCAAAGCTTGCGGATGCGTTGAACACTATTCAGAAAGAAGGGGACCTGGTGTCTACCATCATCATACCCGGCCCAGAAACCTCGACGACTCGGCGCGGCAAGGATATCCACTCTTCGCCTTTGGCCGAAAGTTCGAAAGGAAGCACCACTAATCAAACCTGTTATCCCAGAGACATAGAACAGGAGTTGCAGCGGGAAGGAAAGCGCCGGCGATATAATATTCAGAGTCCTCTACCCATCTCCGAATTCAGACAGAAAATTTCAGAGTCAAGGTCACAATCAAGCATGGATAATGTCTTCAGAAAAATGGAGATGAAAATAGCTGAACAAGCTCAATCACTTATGATATTGACGAATGAGAACCGCGAGGTGGGATTTCACTCAGCTAATCTTATATCACTACCTATAGTCAGATTACTTCATTCTCTGATCGTGTTTGGCAGCTCAAGGCCTTTCTCCAACACCCCTGTGTTACACCCCTCGGCGTCCCCGCATCAGTATCGCAGATCTTGCCCCAAACAACGAAACCCCAGGTATAAGCCTCCAACAACTTGTTCTGAAGCATGAACAAGGATAATGGCCTTTGCACCGCGGCTCAATAAATCGATTGATATGCCTTGTCCGAGAAAGTCTCAATGTCTGGATGGTCAAGTGAATTTTACAAATCCTAAGTAGTACATGTATCGTTCTCCATTCGCATGATTCTCCAATAAATTATACGATTGTCTTGTCACGTGTTGTTCCTCTGGCTGAACCCGCGACTGGTGTTAGTGCGTGTTGAACCCGATTTTCTATGCCACCAGCCCTACAACCTTGCTACAGTTCCATATCTACCTATAAATCTATATATGATCGCAATGGACGACCACATCCAAGATACACGAACTTCTTCTCCTACGTTGTCGTCAACATCTGACAGCGACGCCTATAACACTGCAGACGCTAGGATACATTTTGGACCCCTGCGATCGCCCGAGAAGAAATTCATCCCAACTATTGCCCGTCGTAGCACTCTTCACCCCCACTTGGTAAGCTCACCCCTCAGACGCTCACCTCGTCTTTCAACACCACGTCCGAGGTCATCTTCACCACACGGTGTGGAAGGGAGCAACTCAGCTGAACAGTCTAACAACGAGGACATCGCTCTATCACGCTCAGGGACGCCTGAGAATGGACTATTTTTGCATGATGGTGAGCCGAACGTCCATCACACACACTCTAACCTTCAAGTATGAGAACAGAACCATCCTCTGCATTGGCCAACAAAATAGTTCGGGCTCATGACAACCCGTCACCGCCGCCCAGGGCACCTAGCCCTACTTTTGACATAGATTGTCCACCTTCGCCATCATCCGTGACCTTTCCTTGGGGGAACGTCGTATTTCCCGGCAACTGCCAAGTTGCAACACAATCCAATATTATTTTATCCGAGTCAGATTCCACTCCTCCAGGAACCTCTCGCTCCATAAATGCGTCTAGGCCGCTTCCGTCCCCTCCACATATAAACGACTGTCGCTTGGTTGACGATTCGTGTCCTCCGATCCCGGACCGCCCCCCAGAAACCACTACGGGACCCAGCAATCCTTCATATGTAGCGGAAACGTTTGGGGACATCGATATCAAAGAGCAAAACAAAATCAACGAGCTGATCGCAGATGTTATAGACGAGCGGGCTGTCGCCGAAACCTTGTCCCTTGACTCCAAAGTACACTTCACGGATCATCCTGGACCCACCCACCTCAGTATGCATCTGTCAACCCCTCAGACGGATTTAGTCGAAGACATGCGCGAACATACGACTAACCCACACCGTTCCAATAGCCCCCACCCATCCACGAAAGACCCGGGAGTTGATGAGACCATTGTGCCCGCCTCATCATCTGATTCCCCACCTCAGTCTCAGATGCGCAAGGCAAGCAGCTATGGGAAGCAGCGTGACCTATCCTATACAGGTAATATCATTGACGATTCGCGGAGTGGAGAAGGCGAAGGTCATAGAGACTTATTACTTAGTGGTACTCGTGAACGACTCGATGAAGCGGCAAGGGGAGCAAAACGAGAGGGGGATCTTGGACGTAGTTCGCAGGGGAGCGGAACAACTGGCCCTGCCTACCGAGAACTTGGTTCTTTATCCCCTACATCTACCAGCCTATTGACCGAATTGGTGCCTTCGCCCACAAGGTTATTGCCCGTCGTTGAACCAAATTCGCAGGATCACCAAGGAGAATCATCAACCAACATTGAGTCCATTCCGGTATTTCCCCCAGTGCCGCAAATGCCAATCCTAAGTACGCCCATACGCACTACAGGGCCAATTCGCTTCTCGAGTCCAATACGCTCAGGGAATCTGTCCCCGGCGAAGGTCAGATTACAACCTGTAGCTCTCAACGACCCAAATCGGACGCCAGCTAGGAGAGTTTTCATCGAAGAGGCCATTACACAAGGCCGCCCATCTACACAGAAGACCGGGCGTTCTATGGGCTTGAGTAATCCCAAAGTTGAGACTACTCGCACCCCGATATTCAACATAAGCTCCACAGACAGTCCAGCCAGAAGAGTAGGCGCTTCTGGATTACGTACGCCATCTGGACAAAGTAGATCGCGGGGAATGCGGTTTGGAAGTCCTACTCGAGCCTCTTCGAGTAGTTCTAGGGAGGCCCAGAAAACCGAAGCGCTAAATGGGAAAGCTTTAGATTCAAGACACACAGACACATTAGCCCCAAAGCCAGGACCCACAGACACGACCTTGCCACTCCCGTTTGTAACCGTGAAGCCAGTTCCATTGCCTTTCCCTATTGTTGCATCATTGCCTGGCAGCCTCCGGTCAATCCCTGAGGATCGTACAGCAGCTGAAATCAAAGCGAAGAATCCTATCAAACCATCCCAACCAAGTCCTATGAAGTCGAATTTGAAGCACATGACCAGTAGAATACCCCGAGTTGTCAAACCATATGCAAGGCCTGTCATGAAGATAAAAGAGAGAGCCAAATCGACTGATATGAGGCCCACAGGGCTGCTAAACGACGGTCATGTCGTAAACCCCGCCTTGGTAGGTTCCCACCTCACATTTTTCCCTCTTTCGTTAATGGAGCATACTTTCAATAGACGGAACCACCAGATTATGCAGATATTTGCAGAGAGGGCAGTTCGACCAATCCGGGGGTATCTTTGACAACACTTACTACAACTACGCCTACACTCAAACGCAAACGCACCTTAGTGAAAGATTCTCCACTTAATAAACCCCGTCCAGTGGTCCTCTTGCGGCAGGTTCCCAAGATGATTGGCCATACATCCGTATCACTTGGTGTTATCCAATCGAACAAATTTCTACAACCATCTAACATCGGTCAACCGTCAGGTGTCACTGCAGGTTCGGCATTAGATGCTGAACCCGTTGAGCATGATGACAATCCAGATGCTAAGCCTAAATCCCCAGAACCACCCCCATCGCCCAATGCACGAGAGAAATCACCCGAACCCAACATCGTCCAGCCTCCAGACTCTGGTGCACGCCGACGGACATCCCGGGTTCGGAAACCTGTCAACCCAACTGTCGGAGGCGACATCTTCAATAGTACAGAGGTGCGACCCTCACAGCCTCGTCGGAAAGTAGCTGTACGTCATTTAGACGATGCCTTCTCCGGTATGACTGCCGTGGCCCTAAAGGCTCTTACTTCTTCAAATACTATTAAAAATCAAAAGTATCTGGCGGCCAAATTAGAAACGAAAGTAATCAGGAAGGAAGGATCAAGGCCAGAGAGCCCGGCAGTGAAAGTCCGGACAATATCACAGCGTTATCAGGATGAGAAAAGCAAGCAGCGAAAAGAGAGGGCAGCTCGTAGAGCGAGAAGGGGCGATGGGACGCTAATCGATCAAAGCGAAACAGAGGGGCGGAGCGACGTTGGCGATTCCAGTGGTCCTGATTTCGATAGTGATTGGGAAAACAATAGCCCTGTTAATGATAAACACAAGAGAGGACCAGGAGATGAAGAAGAGTATGAAACCCCAGAAAGACTTGGTCGACAACCCAAGAAACCAAGGCATTTTTATGCGGGCGGGGAAGAAACAAGGCGTGTAAAGTGGGACAGAGGACTATTCACTACAATCTATCTCGATGAGGTGAAGGTAGGCGCACGTCCACAGCCCAAAGACAACGCTGCTACCAAGGGGTGTTTGACATTAGCGGCCAAGGTGCGTAACTGCTACTAAATCAGTACAGCATGGCATCTAACTCAAGTCACAGGCCCTTCCATTAGACAATCTTGGAAATCTCCCGGATGCTGAGTCCCCACTTTCCGAGTTAGTTGAAGAGAGTGTGGTGGTGAAAAAATTTGTCTATGATAGCGATGTGGAACCTCCCCCACCAGTGGTTGTAGTCAAAAACACAAGACTGAGGAGCAAGAAGGGGCAAAGTTGAAGTTGCCAAATTCCAGATATTCATGTTCACCATCGGTCATCAACAATGTATTCAAAATTTATTGTCAAGGTTGCAGAGTCCACTATTTCGAACCACGGTAGTTGATAGTTGCACTGGCTTGGTTAACTGGGAAGACGAGGACCTCAGCAATGTTCACATGCGCGGGTCGAGCAGCTGCCCAAACGATTTCCTCCGCTATATCAGCCGCCGTCACTGAGCAAGACGTTGAGTTGTTGGGTAAAAAAAAAGGAGAGATGGAGACCTACGGGGTTGGAGCCCTTCATAAACCTTGGATGCCGCACCGGTGTCTCCTCGGAAACGAACTATCGAAAACTCAGTCTCAACCATTCCTGCAAAACGGTTAAAAGTATGCCAGATTCCCAATTAAAAATATCAGACCAGGCTGTATTTCAGTGACTCTGATAGGTGTATTTACTAGTTCTCTCATCATAGATCCGGTGAATGCATTGACGGCATGTTTTGTAGCTGTGTAGATGCTACCACCAGCATATGCTTCACGACCCGCGATAGAACCGAGGTTGATTACATGACCCGATTTTTTGGCCTTGAAATCTTATTGAAGATTTATTAGCGAATCAATATAGTCTCCGTTTGTTTCCTGCTACCTTTCACCAGAAGTTGGGTTATCGATATAAGACCGAGGACATTGGTGGCGAACATCCCCTCAATGTCAGCATCGGCAATATCACCGACATGTTCGACACCTAGGACATATCCTGCGTTGTTGACTGAAGAGTTTCGGGTTAACAACAGTACGATCTAGGTATCGACATTGTGTTTTACCAAGTACATCGACATCACGAAGGTCCTGGGGAACCTTATCCCAAAGTCTAGCAACTTGATGTTTATCCGATACATCAAGTTGCACGCTTGCAAACTTTCCCCCCTGATTCAGGCCGGATTCCTTGTGGGCGGCGATACATGCCTCTGTCACATTTTGGAGGGCATCTACACGTCGGGCAAGAAGGATGACATTGGCACCTCCCTAACCGCCTTGTCTGAACATACAGAGGACAAATATTGCAGACCAGCTTACTCTGGCAAAGAGAACAGCAGTAGCCTAGTTGCGTGAGATATGAGGTTAGGAACGAACTTGTGTCGGAAAGAAAGTAACTTACAGCCCCGATCCCGCTGCTGGCTCCAGTAACCAGAACAGTCTTTCCTATCAAGCGCGTGGCATTGAATACAGACATGATTTTGTTAGATGTGGAGATGAAGATAACAGTGGGGGGAACGGAACCAGCATGGAACTTGTATGGTCCGCTGACAAGATTAGGGGAGCTCGGGATGATCGGCCCGAATCACTGATGATGAGCTCCCAACTACATCCTCTCTGGCAAAATTTAATTGAATGGTTGAATACTCGTGGAATGCATTCGGAGTCTCTCCTCGTCGAAGCTCGCTTGACTCCTGGTTCGTACCTACTATATCCAACCCCTGTACAAGAAATACACATTTCCAGGTGCTGGCTATGGATTGTTTGCCCTCAAATCGATCTCTCCGTCTGCGGCACTGTTCACCGTTCCTGCAAGCGCATTGCTTAATGTCTCAACACTTTCCCCTCATTACCCTGGGTCCATCTTGAACGCTGCCCAGATGATCTCCCTCCATCTTCTCCTTCATCGCCCGTCATACCTACAAAAATCGCCAGACCCTCTTTTCGGGCCATATATATCTATCTTGCCACATACATTCGCATTCCATCCCCTAGAATGGCTCTGGAATAGACGAGAAAATGCACTTAAATCCAATATACAAGCTGAGCTCCTTATCAGTTTGCCTCCTAGTGTCACACGTAGTCTAGAACAGCTTGCGGACAGGTTTGATGTTGATTGGAGTACGGTCTGTCATTATCTGGTCTGTCTCCATCATATACAATTCCTCGCCCTTTAATGTCCCCCCAGCGAAAGAACCAGAACATGATGTCCGATCTCCGCAGAACAAGTGATAGCAGAAGCTTGGAGGTGGATTATTTGTGGGCTTGGCTCAATGGTTTGTATAGTGTTTATGAACCGTTTCTTTAAACTGAATACGGTCTAGTCAATACTAGGTGTATCTATCATCGTCTCAAGATAACACCCTCAGATCCGGATAATATGACGCTTTGTCCTATATTGGACTTCGCCAATCATACAACTGGACCAAGACATACATTACCTCTGTTGCCGCGCTTTAGAGGACGAAAGTCCGTGAAACAAACTTCTCATAACTTCACCTTACTTGCACCAGCCAGTATAGAGACGCTTCCAGATGAGGAGCTTTTCCTAACATATGGTGCTCATGCCAACCAGACTTTGTTTGTCGAATACGGTTTTGTCAATCGACCGGAAGGGTTGGCCCTATCCGACCAGGATAACAACAAAGAAGCTGATGTTCAGGAGGCAGTTGAACGCCTGTTCAAAGACCGAGGCCACCTCGGTACATGGATGAAACAACAATTGATCGACGAAGGATACTGGGGGTGTGTCACTATTTCTTTTTCTTGAACAGAATTTTAGCTTAACATCATTCAATTTAAAGTGACTGGACGCTACATTGCACTCCACGACCTGCCCACCCGTCGTATCGACTTATCGTCGCATTGCGGCTCTATCACCTTCTTCCGATTACTTCACAAGAGATACCTCTTGATGGGGATGAGCTCCTTCGACCTTGGAGGAACATGCTCAAGGGGAAACAGGAATTGATATCTGAGAGAAACGAGGTGGCTTTCAGAGAAACTCTTCTTCGGATATGCCAAGGCTTGGTTGATACTGCAGCCTCAGCACTGGCACAATTGGAGCGGGCCCATAAGGATACTGAGAGGACCCTTGAAGATAAGATGGACTGGGTTCTTACGGCATGGCAGAACATCGTGACTTTGTGGGAAGAGGAGCTTTGTGTTGGTAAAGCAGTATTAGAGAGCACCCATCAAGGTGTGGAATTCTGATGTTTAAAATATAAAAAGTCGATGTTCCGGGTTGCCTATCATATGGCTGCACAATAAAATATCACTGAGTAAAATACGAATTGACAAACTGCTCCACGTCCCTTCCAAACTCGTTTATCCCACCGTACCAGAACGAGAACCACATAGCTGAAAATGCAACACCATACAGAGCCCCTACAGCAACTTGAGGCCAAGTATGGTAGCCAAGCCAGACCCTCGAGGATAGTACGAGGCTTGCCCAAGGAAATACAATACTCAAGACGCGAAGGCTCGAGACACCTGAAGGAAACGTGCGGTGGACGGGAAGGTAGACACATGACAAAGGAATATACGTCGCAAAAAATGAAATACTGGCTGAGTGAGTGCTGGGCATTCTGATCTAGCAATGTCAAAGGGGAACATGAACTAAACCAAGTAGGGCGCACCCATATGTCCGTTTCTGGTGTGTCCCTGTGATTCTCGGGCGTGGTTGACGGATGGCTCTTTTGAGGAGCTTTACGCTGAGAGTACACAACACAGCTCCTGCAGCAAAGTAAGCTACCCCAGCAGATCGACTGTAAGTCAACACGCAAGCTGTGAGTCCAATGACGGCCACATTGGTCTGGTTGGAGATCAGCTGACGGCGCGCAAAGAAGATTGGGCCACATACTCTGTCTAGAAATGCTAGCAACAGCCCCATCATGGCCTGGTTGAAAATTGGCAACGGCCAGACGAGGCTTATTGCGGAGTCCGGACAGCAACTTTTCCGAAAGGCTATACGGTGAAGCTTACAACTTACGTAAGTAGGATATGACGGGTAATAAATTAAAATAGTGGTATGTAGTGGCCTATGTACATGTAATACTATCTTCCACATCGCTTCCACGTGTAACATGATATAGTTGTATAGGAGTGAATGGGCGAACCGTAGTTTACACAAATCGAGCATAAAGATGGCGTCACGGGGCCAAGAGTCTATAACAGCAGACGCTGTAGGGTAGTTCAGTTCATCATTCAATCGATATCCGGGCACCCATCGGTACTCCACCACCATAGGATGACGGGTGTTGGCTCATGTTCCCTGTTGATTCGAAGTTATTTGAGTACTTTGGTCGAGTTGGGATAGCTGCGAGAACAAAGAGTAGTTACCAGTTAATGCATCCGATTTTGTCAAGACAGGGGCGTAAGACGGACCGTTGACTTTTGAGGGCTCCAAGCCTCTGTCGAAGTCGGAGAAACAACGCAATCCCACACCAAAAGTTGCAAACAATAAGATGAAGGCGACAATCGCTATAGAAAGATGTATAAACATGGCAGAAGAAAATGGAATGTAAAACATACTGAAAACAGTAAGCGTTGCTCTGGTTGTCAGATATTGTTCTCGAGAGGAGGGTTGATAAAATCGGACGAGTTTGTACACTGTGCAGAATTGAATTATATGCAGAAAAGAAAATTAAGATGGACCTACAAACTGTCGATGATGTGAGCCTCTGTTCCATTGCGATAAGAAGTGCAACTCACAGTAGCTTAGGGCAGCCAACATCATCACGAGTGAAATCGACATTAACCTTGTCTATTTTCAGAAGGAGACCAGATATCGGGTGACAAAGGCATACCATTTGATTTCTCGCTGGACGGCAATACCACAAAGGACCAGAAGGACGAGTACAACGGGAATTGCGGCAATGGTAACACCGAATTCGGCCGAGTCTCGCATCAGAACGACAATGAGAAGCTGGTGAGATACTTAGCAATCAAGGGAGGATTACTTCATGTCAATGGTTACATACCTGCATTGTAACGCCACTGAAGCAGAAGAAATCAAATTTTAACAGACAAATCATGATCTGGTACCACTGGTACATCGCTACACAGGGTCAACAGCTTTTCAAATCCATCCGAAATGAACTTACTCTTCATCTTTGGGTTAGCACCCACAATGTGGAAGATGGCCCAACTAGTGGGATAAGTATAACACATAGCAAAGTTAAAGGCTAAACTTACCCAAACTCCGCATAGAGTTGCTTAATCCAGAAGAGCATGATAAACCATGATGCGGCGATAATGCACGGAGCGACAACAAGGAAAGGCTCGATTCTTCTCCACAAGGTTCCTGGACCACCACAGTTCTGAACGAAAACAACCTATAGCACAACTTTGTTGACCAGAACATAAAGCTTACGACGAAGTTGGTATTTCCATCACAGTTGGGTAGAGTGACCAAGGCGGTGTGTGTTTGATGAACCTGAAGTGCAGCGAACACCATGAGAGCCAGATGAAAAACTACCCGAAAAGTCAATGCAACGGTACACTCTGGAGGTTCTAAAACATACGTAGGATTCCAAGAAGCTGTATGACGTTCCGTAGTCTCAATGCATCAAATGCCATTAGTAGCTCGAAAATTCTACGGTGGTTGAGAATTGTGGGTTAAGTGATGATGCAGGTACTGACTCGGCAAGTGCAAAAAGGGCCAAATAACATGGCAATGTCTGAACACTGGGATTTAAAAAAACGTTTAAGAGGTCGGTATGCATGTTACCTTGTATCTAGTCACATTGAAATCGACATGGTTTTCCACCTAGGACAGATAAGATCAGATTTGCTGTTAACGAGATACACGACAGAACGGACCATTCGGAAAGTAATGCCAACCATGACAAGTACCACAATTGCCTCTACGGTTATCGGTTAAGTATGACCGAAGAGATGGTGTTTTCTTATACTGACGGAGAGATACTGCGTGCCATGTGTTATGAATATAGAGGAAGTAATACGATTTTCCTCACTTGTAATTATGAAGGCTCGTTGAGCCCTCGTGGCAAGCAACGGTTCAACAGTCATTGCCCACAAATACCAGAATTCAGGCGGGTTAAGGAAAAGAGTCAATTGACAGGGAAAACGAACAGCACCATCAGTGCCGAATCAGGCAGTGCAACACGCCTGAGTAAGTATGACTAATTTGTCACTCGTAAGCGGTTATATTAAATCGCGTGACGCGCGAGAGACGCGTTTTATGTCACACCTCTCATGGACAACGACCCAATCAACCAATTCTTCCCCAATCAAGACGAGATAGACCTCTATGCCGTCCTTTCTGTCGAGAATGACTCTACGCAAGAATTAATAAAGAAGGCGTACCGCCGCCTTGCCCTAGTTCATCACCCAGACAAACATGCGACGAGCGGTCAATCTGCAAGGGCGGAAGCCTCTGTCAAATTCCAGCAGATAGGGTTTGCTTATGCTGTACTCAGCGATGAAAGCCGGAGGAAAAGATATGACCAAACCGGAAGGACCGACGAGGGGTTCGAATCACTTGCGGGCGATGATGGATGGGAAGCTTACTTTGAGGCAATGTTCGAGCGCGTCACACGCGGGAAATTAGACGAAATGAAGAAAGAATATCAAGGTGCTTACGTCCACGCGTCGGGCTACATACACTGTCTAACTGAAGCGTCGCAGGCTCTACGGAAGAAAGAGAGGACCTCAAAGCTGCGTATATCAATACTGATGGCTCACTCGACGAAATCATGACACATGTTCCGCATTCAACTAATGCCGACGAGACGCGTTTCATCATCGAAATATCAAAGATGATATCCCAGGGCGACCTTCCTCGTCTTTCTACTTGGGAACGGAGCGTAAACGATGAGAAGTCGAAACTGGTCCGTAAAAAACAGAGTGAGAAGGAGGCGAAAGAGGCTGAGAAACTCGCCAAAGAACTTGGTGTTTGGGATGAATTCTATGGAAGTGGGAAAACGGGGGAGCGCAAGTCCAAAGGGAAAGGGAAAGGAAAGCAGGAGGACACATCCGGAGACGAGCAGGATCATTCTGCTCTTCGCGCCCTGATTTTAAAGAAAAAAGAGAAATCTATGGATGGGTTCTTTGATAGTCTTGCCGCCAAATACGCAGAACCAAGCTCCAGAGCAGGGGGACGTGGGAAGAAGCGAGCCAGAGAAGGGGAAGATGAACATGCCAAGAAAAAACCTCGACGTAGCCACGATGCCCCCCCAGAGATCAACGATGAAGAATTCGAAAAATTGCAGCAGAAACTTTTTGGTGAGAAGGCAAACCAGTCTCCCCAAGATGTACCACAGCCAAAGTCCAAGAAAGGGAAAGGAAGAAAGGCGAAATGATGATGAACTACATTTCTTGGATGTTTCTTCCCTGTTGTCTGTACACATACTTATTTATACATGTAAACTTATGCTCCGTATAGACTTTCCTGATCATAAGCTTTAACGGCAATTGAAGGGTATAATATATTTGATTTTCATCGTTTTGTGGACGATATGTTTCTACAGATAGCGAATTGAATCGATACCTAGGCTTCTTCGGGCGTGAATGATAGCCACGAGCTCTTTAATCCCCTCCTCGAGAATGACGACGTTGTCTAGTAACCGTGAAAGAGTAACACGCTCCAGCTTCTCTGAGTTCTCATCGTCCTGACTGGGGGGCGGTTGGGGATCATGAGCTCTTTCACTCCAACCAGAAGAAGTGAACACATCTTCCTCGTCGGTAGTCCACTTTCCTGACCTTGCAGGTGTCCAGGGGCTTGATGTTGGGACAGGCGCCAAGAATGGTTCAACGACAATAGAACTTGTATGCTGATAATGTCGTCCAAAAGGACTGGTCACATTATGGCTATTACCTCTTTTTGAAGGAGTCGTGGGCTCTGACAGCACCGGCGTTTTGGCTGTCTTGTTCTTCTTTGGTGTGAGAAATGACACGAATGAAGATGATGTTGATGCCTTTGGTTTCACCTTTGGCTGCTGAGGAGTTTCGGGTATCGGGGTCAGAATGAGACTAGGCTCGTCGGTAAGATCCAGAGCGAATGTCAATGCATCGGTCAAGTTTTCGGAGAAAAGCAAGCCCTGACGTCGTTCTAATAAGAATTGATCAAATTTGTCTACCGCCAACCGATATCGCTCAAGCTGAGTGACAAGTCCATGGAAGATGGTATGCACAATGGGTCTCGATTTTTCGTCCATACTAGAGGCAGGAAGGAAATTCGAATCACTTTCCAGCTTAATCTCTACCCGGAAGTCGATCGATCGATCATCACCGTCGTCGCCTGTCAAGCTCGAGTCGTTATTTAGTTCGTCAGGCTGAGGTGCATCGTTCGATGCAAAGGTCAACCACCCGGCCAAAGACCGATCAGGGTGTGTAGCGAGTGTGGCAAGCACGCCTGTCAGGGCGATGTTGAATTCTGGGGTGTTGGAAAAGAACTTCCTAAGCGACTCAAGAATAAGTGACAGGATGGGGTCGTTAACATTTAATCTGTGTTTGAGGCCCTTCCTTGTTGCCGGGTCGCTAGAATCGTCGTTATGCAGCTGGTAAGCTGATTGATTCTGGATAGAAAAAAGGGCATCGCGCAGATAGTGGTCGTATCCTGTGCTAAAGGCATCGCTGTTGTGAGATGGGTCGACGCGAGATACAAGGGTGAGATAAAGTCCCATCTCTCGTTCATGTGTTGAATAAGTCGTTTCTGGTTGCAAGAACTGTGGTACATCCATGTCGTTGATATTTGATTCGCCACCTTTTTCAGTTGGGTACCTAAATGATTCGTCATCGCTGGTATCGTCTTCATGCGCCGCTGTTTTTATGTGCGCTGGAGACGTGACAACAGCGGCAGGATTGGGGAAGCTCGTGGCAGTTGGGTCTGGTGTCACAATGAGAAGTCGATCAATGGTGATCTGAGGATGTTGGAGGAGCATGCATTGTAGAAGCTGAAGTGCAGACGTCGCCGTAGGCTGTGATTTTGACCTCAAATTTGTTAATAATAGATCCTTGAGCGTAAATCGACCCATTGATGTAAAATATTCAGATTGTTTCCTAGATTCCGGTGCTTCCATTTCTAGTAGAACCATTGCGCTGCTTTTTCGTCTTCGTAGTTTGTTGTGTTTATCATCAACATTGGTCTGAGGGGGATTGGTTCTGCTACTCAATGTCAACATTGAAAAGGGCCTCTGCCTTAGCCGAACCTCGTCGTTATCTTCACTCAAGAGGAAGCTGACAAGAAGATCTGCAAGTTGGCCAGAGTGAAGAGTCCTGATCATGATCTCGATATACGACATAACAGCAACTGCACTCCCATCCGCGTCAGAGCATTCCAAGATAGACGGGTATAGGACGTTTTCGAGAAATATACGACGGACAGCGTCGAGGATGGATTGACCAATGGCGGTTCCAACTAGGGCCGAGGCATCCACAGAATCATGTATAACATTTCTGCGCAGGACGTCTTGAAGAAACTCGAGGAGTTTCAGAAAATGGTCTAGACGCGCTTTGAAATCTGGATTGAAAGCATCCTCCAGGCCCGATGCACGAGACTTCTCCTTTTCAGCCTCCTGCTGCTCTCTTTCTTCTGTCGAATCGAGACCCATACCTCCTATAATCATACCATTCCCAGGCGAAGTCTCCGGGGCGGCAACTGGATAAAATGCTAGTTTGGAGGGAAGAAGTGAGTAGACGGCTCCCAAACCTGCACCAAGCACCTCCGAAAAGTCGCCGTCAAGGATGTATTCTGCCAAAGCCAGAGCAGCGTCATCAATCGGATCGGATTGGGGTGGGTCAGATGAGGAATTCATGTCTTCTCCAGGCCGGCGTGGGGGTTCTCCTGGAGACATGGCTACGTCCATAAGGAATAGTAGACCTGCACGAGCAAAGTCACCAATGTGACCCTCACGATGGACGAAACGAAGGAGGTAGTTGAATAGAAGGAATTCGTACTCAGTTTTCTTGTTCAGAGATGATGATGGACCCGATGTCACGGTAGCTTGCGATAGCGCGGGGGATGATGCACGAATATTAGCGGGGGGATCATCGGATGGTACTATCGATGTGATATTAGACTCAACTCCCTCTTCTTCATCCTCTTCATCCTCGTCCTCGTCCTCGTCCTCCTCTTCGACAGAAAACAGGGGTTCAGAGTGATACCAATGTTTATCATGGAAGAATATCATTAGCAATTCGCGGTAAGTCCGAATGCGACTGCATAATATGCACAGAAGGTTGACCACTGTTAAGAGAATGGCATTAAAAGACCAAGAGATAGACTCGGATGAAGCTCGAAACATACAATCTTCTTCGTATTCAGAGGGTTGACCGCGAACTGCGCTACGCGCAGCTCCCATCACTTTCCGACCATCTAGCTGTTCCTGTAGGTCATCCCCCACACAATTGCGCAGCAATCTTAGGACAGCTTTGTGCACCGCTGAGTGAACGAGGAACTGTTCATCCATAAGTACGACCATGTTTTGCACGGCACGAAGGACTTCAGCCTGAATTCCAGTAGGCCGGTCAGTTTCGCTCAGCCTCACAAGAGTTCCGAGCACGTCTATAATATCCATTAATTTTAGTTGACCACGGAGTACCATTTTGACAAACCATTCTTCAAAAGATACTCCAGGCAAACCCCCGTCCCGCTATGTGCGAGAACCTAAGATTGGTATTAGAGTCTAACTTGGCTGGACATACCCTTCCTCGGTCCGTGTAGACTCCCAAACAAGCGCATCCACCAGTGATTTCAGATGTTCTGGGACATGCGTAGATTTTATCCCTTTTGCTAGTTGGCGTTCATCTGGATGTAGAAGTGTGTTCTGATAAGGGTTATTCATTCATTTAGCGGACACGAAATTTGAATAGACTGACCTTAATGATATCCCATGATTTATGGAATTCTTGAGCGTGGTCTGTCGGGGCTTTAGGTGATGTCTGTTGATTACTTGTCCGGAGGAACTTTGAAAAGTAATCCATGCCAAAGGCGAGTATCTACTAATTCAGCATCGTCTCGACATTGAAGGTACATCACGTGATTACTACTGCCAATCCTCTACTGACTTTAAGGGGTAGC
>CEMJ01394324.1:0-23681 GCA_900068955.1 Clitocybe nebularis | reverse complement strand
AGATCATTTCAACTTTAAACCATGAGCCTGGACTCCAACGTTTTTGTAACACTGTTAACTGCGAAATGGCCCTTTCAGTATTTAGGAGAGACAGCGGTAGCAGTTTAGGTCGGGGGAGAACTTGCTGCACAATTCACGATTCATAGAATGATCCGGCGAAAGCAAAGTAAGAATTATCAACCTCTAAAATAATTATATTGATACACAAAATGAAGGTGCCATTGAGTGAACGGAATTTACAGTAATCACTGTTGTCATTCAGAGCTAGGTATATGTCAGGATATCGTGGTGCAGTGTCAGATATGAGAAAGAAGAGGTTAGATCTAGATACTCTTGCAAATGGCACAGTCGAAGTTGATGCGGTCCCGGAATAGGGCAGCTGAGTGCAGAACGTTAGTCTTCAGATATCAGGAAGCGTAGAATGACGTACGCAAGACGATCAACGCCGCCAGGATGGCGACCATCAGCACGTAGACGACGGTGTATTTGATAACCTGATCAGGAAGTAAGTAAATGTCGTGATGTGACTAGTCAAAGTGGACGAACAATCCATCGCCGTTGCCTCTTTTGTTTCGTTGAAAACAAAGGGGCACGTATTTGCTTCGAAGGACGAAGCCAAACTATATCAAGGCATCATTTAGTACCTTCCCCAAAAATCGATGGTATCCAACGTACAGAGCATCGTAGAATGGAGCCGATTAGCAAACGGTATCAGAATGGGCGGCGTCAGAATAATCAAGAGAATATGCCCGAGGAGGAAATCAGAACCCCAGAGCGACATTTCGACAATCTTGACAATGAATTCACGGGCAGGTTGCGACATTGCAGACGTTCCCAAGCCTCTTCCGTACCATTTACCCGTCCACCAGGCGCGGTTCGTCTCGTCGTGCTTGTACTCACGAGTAAGGAAGACTGCGATCAGGAACTTTTGGATGGCCCGTTGAATCGCAATGATGGAGATGACACCCAATACTGCGTGGGAAGCATCCCACAATTCCAGGAACCACTGTTCGGAAAGGTCTTAGTCCATACATACGAAATGGAAGAGAAATAAAGACACACAAAGAATTCAAAGAATGCGACTAGTCCGACTAGGCATAGCGTATGTGCAAGGGTTGCCATTACAGATCCGAATTTAGTCCAAGACTCCATCATAGGTCCCAGGAACAGAGCAAGGAAAAACAATACCATGAGAACGGCAGCATTCCACACCACAGGCCCGATTGCGATGATGCCAATCCTGATGAGCGGACTCGGGCCAAGAACCCCGTTTTCTGGGAACGACTTGACAAACATATAGGCCACGACGAACAAAGTAGCAACGCAGATCGGCCAGACGATCTCTGAAAAGATGACTGTTCGCCAGCTTGCTCGGGGAACGTCACCAGATAATTTTTCGGAAGGATGTCCGAGTTTCTTCTTCTTGTATCCTGTGATCATCGTACGGGAGAGCCGGCAATATCCATACCAGCTGCTGGCCTTGGTACGGGAATTACCCCGGGACATCCATCGCAAGAACTCGCGGTAATCGATGATAAAATCGGTATATGAGAATTGATGTGGATTGAATAAAAAGGGGGCGATGCAGAGCGATAAGACAGAGAGCCAGAAATAAATCAAATGGGGTATCCAGATAGTCATCGTGGCATATAGGAGGAGGAGTAGGTTCCTCATACCCATATAGATACTTGGTCCAGCAAATCGAGAGTAAAGTATGCTAAAGGATATGCGGGTAGTCGCGAATCCTCGTCCAGTTGCAATATATCGGGCTCCACCGAATGTTAGATTGCTGAGGATGGACTGTGAGTAAATTTGGGTCGAAAAGACTTCGAAAATGGGTGACAGCGATAAGAAGTGTTTTCCTAGTCGGAGTAAAGCTTTGCCTGTACCACGCTCTACGAGTTCTGTTGTTTTTTGGTGTCAGCTATTTATCAATAATCTCGAGATGCAATCGTTACCTTGCAGGAAGAGAGGCAAGAATGCGATGAAGAAGACCAAGAAGATAGACACGATGCATCGTCTGATCCACTCAAAGACAGGGATAAGATTGTAGCAACCTGGCTGGCCACCGATGACGTTTCCTTGCGAGTCCACTCTGCAAATCGCCAGCTGCTTGTTGAGAGTACCGATATATAACACTACATTGGTCAGTATAATTAATTTTAGTTTGGGCGTGGGTAGGTCGCTTACAAGTAACCATGAAGACTTGAATTGAGTAAATGACCAGAATATTGTTGATATGGAAGCCCGGATGACCATAGTAAAACGTGAGGAACCGATCGATGGGCAGCTGGGTGCCCAGGTAGTAGTACTCTCGACTGAGCATCTGTTCCCCCATACCCGTCCCAATCTTGGTCTGGAAGTTCAGGATAGTTCCAAATCCAAGATCACGGCCTTTACCACACTGATAGTACTCAGAGTGCTTGATCCTACCGCCACGTCCAAACGCATTCATGCCGGCAAAGATATCCTCGTTGAGATGAAGGCCCTTTTGCGCTTTGGAAACACCGCCCCGCGTGTTCATAAACGTCGCGTTCAAGAAATCGGGATGTCCGTAATGAAGTTTGCCCCCGATCCATGCCAAAGCACGCGCCGTCATCGTACCGAAAGTCTGTTCTTTTCCGGCCGCAATATCACCAAGAACACCGATATTTTCAGAAAAGATGTATTCGCGCGTTCCGACGATAGCCACCGGTGACCTGCTGAATTCCTTATGGCCCCACTGCGCATATGGGCTCTGGCTCGACATGGCGTATTCTTCAAACTCGCCTAGGATGTTACGGATCTTCAGACACTCCTCTAGATAATTGTCTTGATTGGCGTCAATAAGCTGCAAGTACTCGCCGCGGTAGAAAATCATGGCATGGTTCTGATTGTCCGACTTGCCGTCACCGAGAATAGGGTTTCCAGGCAACTCAACGCGGAACTTGGGCTTCCGCTTCCCACTCTTCTCGTCAATCTCAGAGTGGCCGTCGATAAGTGCGGAAAACAGCTTGGCCTCTGAGCCCTTGGGGCCTGGCTCTTCATCAAGGTACGCAATCTGGAGATCGGGGTATGCGCGCAAGAGGAACTCTGCATTCTCCTGCTCTTCCTTGTTGAATTTCGAGAAGCGTTGCATTGAAATGGTAAACTTGAATTTCCTTCGTGCCATGCGTTCGAGTTCACGCTCCAGGCGTTCCGTGTTCCCGCCAAACGTCTGTACAATGTCTGGGTTCTCCACGCGGTACAGGAGCTTGATGGCCTTGGAGTAATTCATCATCCCAGAAACGGTCCGATAAAGCGTTTGGGCACGGAGAGAGGCCCAGATCCGTGTACGAAGTGTGTATTCTGGAGACGAAGTCTTGAACCCAATGCAATAGAACGGCAGATCGTCCGTCTTGGATGCCTTTTCGTTTGCCTGACTCGTTGTACCATCCATCGCATCCGTTTCCTCTGCCAGAATTTTGGTATCCTTGACAAAGTTATCCCATTCCACCGGATGCAATTGCTTCAAGTACTCCAGCAACGTAACGCGGGTGCTCTGGTCCTCCTCACGGATGATCTCACGAAGACTCAGGAGAATCTTTTCAGAGTAATGGGGCACGAGAACGGTAAATGTGGGCATCGCATCTACTGGAAGAGGTTCGGGTAGGGCTGTCGTGAGTGACGAGGCAAAGAAGGATATGCGGCGTTCTGCTTCACCACCGGCAGGGAAAAAGTTGCCTTTGAGTCCGCTGCCGTCTTGGTTGGTGAAAAAGGGAGGTGCTCGAAGCGTCCTACGACCATCAGCGCCATCGACTTGGTGATAAAGCAGACGTTGGACGTGGTCGATAGAAAGGAGATGCTCTCGGTACATTGAAATGATAACCGCATTCCAAATTTGTGACACCAAGACCTAGAGCTCGGCGCGTTAGGATTTACAAGGACAGAAGGATGTCCGACTCACCTTGGGCTTATACTTAATTTCCATCTCACCGGTCGCCAAGAGCTTAGCATAAATCCTCTTGGGCAGCCGGGTAAAGATATCTTTCCATGGTGTCCAAATCGACAGACCCAAGGAGAATGAACGTCCAATACTGAATATGACGATCCAGATGATGTACCAGAGGTATGTGTCCAAGAAGAAGAGAACCAAATCCATGACATACATGATAGCCAGCGTGAATGGGACCTGATTGGCACACAAGGCATCCCCGAACAACCTGTCGCCACAACCCTGGACCTTTGTGCGTGCCATGACAGCAATAGGACTACTGAATGACGTAGTTAAGAAAAAGTAGGACTCTGCAAACTTGCAACCGAAAATGAGGATCCACAAGAAGATGGATGCGGTTCGGGCGGAGCGCATGAGGGCCGGATACGATGCGGTGAATGTCTGGGAGGCCATGTACTTGCGTGACTTTCCGGCAACACGGTCACCAAACATGCGACCAGAGGGAATGAGCCCGAATACGAGGGTGGCAACAACAGATATAAAGAACTGGACAATGCCAAGGATGAGGGGAATTTGGGAGGTCTGATTGGGTCGGCCGTCCACCATGGCAATATAAAAGGTCGGGCCAGCTGTGAGACCAAGGATAACGAGAAGGAAAACGAGGCGAGTGGTGAGATGTGATGCATTATTCCATGTTGTGGGGATGTAAGAAAACTCTGCGATGGTAGCTAAAATCATGATAAGGGTAGAGACAGCACCACCCAGGGCAACAGCGGACCAGGTCATCTGAGCGGAAGGGTTGTTTTTATCGCGCGGGGCATAGACTCTGGGCGAATTGAACGCTGTGTAAAAGTAAAATACGGAGATGTGTAGAATCCATATGCGATTAAAGTTGACGAGGAGATGAGCAGTGGACCGCTTTTCGAAATAGGTCTTGAAAAAGACACGGTTCCATTCAATCTTGCTGAATTTCATGAAACGTTGAGCCGGAGGTATGTCAGTTAAGCGAACCTGCCGAACATAAATGATGAGAGATGAGTAAGAACTTCTTCGAAGCAACATACGTTGTCAGAGAGAACAATCTTGGCCAGGCCCTCGGGATACCAGAAGAGCTGATTTATGTCGTCGTATCCAATAATTTGGTCGTGATCCTTTTCTTTTCTGACAAACTTTCCGTCCAAGACCTCGTAACCCTGGTCTCTCATGAAGCGGTAAAGAGGCTTGATGACGGTGTTGAGGTAGAGTCCCTCCGGAACGGGTTCGATGCGATTCTGGCACTCAGGGCTCCGATAGTAGTCGTCGGCACATTTGAAGATGAAGCATAAACATTCTGGAACGAAACGAACATTTCCGGCTTCACCCCAACACAAGAGGTAGAGAGCGATCTGTCGAAGGCGATCGTACTGACTCATGCTGTTCATTGCATTTCTCCAACGGTTGAGAGCGCTGTCAAGGGACTTTGAACCAGCGGTCTTGGGGCCCTTGACACTCTTGAGTCTCTGTAGGCCGGGGTTTTGTGACTGGCCAACGGCGTCATCAAGGTTGAGCTGAGCAGCAAAGTACCATTTACGATAATTTGCGTGCTGTCCACCGATATAGTCTGCATGAAGAGTGAGAAGAGCCTGGTTGGGAGTCATGCGGGAAGCACGGGAGTCTAGGAGGTGCATGGTGAAATCAAACTGTAGAACGAACGTTTAGAAAGTAGATTAAAGGATGGGGAAGAACGAAACATGCCATGTTGCGCATAGAGTCTCGTTGGAAGCCGAATTTTTGTGTAAGATCGAGAAAAATGTCCTCTATTTCCTCGGTGGACATGGGAATCTGACGGTCGGCAGCCCATGCAGGGTAAGGGTCTTGGGAGCCAGCTCCGGAGTCAGCAAAGGGAGATATGCTGGGAATGCTGGAATGAGAGTCGACAGAGGGGTTGTAGGGCCTTCCAAACTCGGATTCAGAGGAAGCTGAGAAGGGGATAGTTAGTGGAGAGGTGTAAGAAGACGGAAAGAGAATGGAGATACCTGAGCGTTGCTGGTCATAGTATGCATGACTCGTAGCTAGACGGGCGGTGCTGGAGTTGAGATTACCATAGTGCTCGCCGAGCTCTGATTCGGTGTCGTAGTCACTCCTAGGGGGAGGTGGGTTGCGGTTGTGTGCAAAGGGATTATTGCGAGGGTCGTTTGGCAGACTGTAGCCGGCAGGGTGTGCCATATGAGGGAGTGTTGGGGCAAAAGAATGAAAGCTATACCAAGGCTAGAGAACAAGAGGGAAGGGAAGAAAAGGATCGTGGGAAAAGAGGGAGTGATGGAGTGTGAAGTATCAAGTGTTGGTCAGATGCGTTGCTCGTCCAAACATCGCCAACGCGACCGCGCGCGTAAATGATTCTATTCCAGCCACAACCAAAGGCCACCAGCGACGATGCTGGGGTCGCCGTCAGCAAGTACGAGCTGCCCCCACAGCCCCGCCCCGGCCCCTATGTCCTCCCAACGCTCCCGACGACGCGTGTCCCGTCCCTCTCTTGGCTCTGTCTCCGCCGCCTCGTCGAGTTTCCCCAGGACGTCCATCACATCGGCGTCCGTCTCCACGCCCTCGGCCATGTCAAACGCGACATTCTCTCCGCCGCAGACGCCACCCTCCACCCCGCATTCTGGGCGACCATAGTCCAGGTCTATGACAACCTGCCCCCACACCTTTCCCACTTTTCCCTTCCCCTCAGCGACCCCCATGTCCTCGTCCTCCAGCAGATCCCCCCCACCCCGCTCTTCTCTCTCCTCACAGTCCTTGACCTGCCCGCTTGTCCCCATCTCACCGACGCGTCCATTGTTACCCTCAAGGCCCTGCACTCACTCGCAGCCTTTGATGCAAGCGCGACGACCCTGTCCTCTTACGCAATCCAAGCCCTCGCTCGCACCCTTATATACGCTGATGCTCACACGCGCGGCCCTTGGTCTCTCAGGATTCTTAGACTCCGCTATTGCAAAAACATAAACAACGATGTCTACCCCCATCTCTCAAAATTCCCCCTCCTATCCGTCGTAGGCACGTCTCTACAACTACTCCAGGCCCTACACTTACTTTTTATACAGACATCAGGGGCACGTCATGCACCCCGTCCTCTGCCCCCCCATTCCTCTACCCCGCACCCCCGTCACACTTCTCCCTCTACCATCCCGCACCCCTCCTGGCCGCTCTCCTCTCTCTCCCCCCTCCCTCCCTCTACTCTTCCCCGAATCCTCACGCCCTCGTCATCAACTCTCTCTACCACCCCGCACCATCACCTACCCCATCCACCGTTACTCCTCAAGACTCTTACGTCGTTATTCCTTCCTCCACCGCGAAGTCCTTCATAGTCGGTGATACCGAAGCTCTCCAAAGGCGCATTGAACAAAAGGAAGACAGTCTCCGCCATGAAGCAAATAAGGAAGCATGGTACGACCGCAACCCCCAGGCCCGCGACGAACCTTTTGACGAATCACCCCCGGATGTCCGCCGTCACAAAAGGTCGGTTGACTACAGCGAGTTCCCTGAAAGGTTTCATGAGCTAATGGCACAATGGCTTCAAAATACCTTAATCTCGGTGCCGGCCCGATGCGACACAAATCCAAATGACGTCGTTGTTCTTCCACCAAAATTAAACCATGCAGAAACTTCCTCGCCCTCCACTGGTTCTAGGCCCCAAAGACGTATGGAAGCGTTCGGAGGACCCTTGGTCAATAATTCATCGGGTTCCAAGAACAATCCTCGTCGGAGCAGCACCTCCGCTCCACAAAATGTAAGTGCCAGATGCACATCTGTATCTTCGTTGTCCAACCCCCGAAAGACAACACGATCCCGAACTATCTCGTCGCATCCAGGGCCTTCTAGTGAAACCATTTCAACTGAACTCTCGAGGTCAGAGTCACAAATGGATCCGAGACCTGTTTGGGGAGATCCCCCCGTCAATTCGCGACGCGTGGCATGTCGTACAGCTGACAGGGAATTGGCATTGGCTCCGAATCCGCGTCTCCAACACCCCCCTCAGAAAGCACATAATCTACGTTTACCTCGCCGGTATCCGATTCCTTCTGCCATTATATCCCGGCCCAACCCAAGAACAATAATCCCACCGGTGCCAACGTCACAGGAAGCGATAGACCAGCCTCGTGTAGCTTCTAGCTCGCTTGACAGTCTTATAGACAGCCCATCCGTGCTTCCGCAAGGTTTGCAACCTGTTCCATTATCCAGGCTCATCTCTTCCCCCTCCGCCTCCTCTCCCGTCTCCTCGGATCCCATATCTGACGTCCCTCGGTCCGTCTCCCCGTTTAACAACTCGGCGGTTATCACCAACTTCTATTCGAACAAAGGGGGCCGCTCCCAGCGATCAGCCTCCAAGCCCAAACCTGTTTCGAAGTGGGACTATTCGGCAGAGTCATACTATGCACACATGCGTGTGCCTGAAGACGGAGGCTTTAGTGGTAGAGGACACCATGATGCTTTACTGATGCTTTATCGTGCACCCCCTGCGTGGAGCGCTTTGGCAAGCGCGGCTGCGGAATCAAGGCCCGCTGCGAGTGGTGATACTGGGAAATCAAGCGTCACCACTGTGGGTCGAGTACAAATTGAGGGAAAGCAGGCGGCACTCTTAGCTCTGCAGGCGAGTGCAAAGAGAGCTCCCGCGTGTGATCCCGGATTGGGCCAAGGGTTGGGAGGAGTGAAATCCCCTGTACGGGATTCCTCGGGTTCTAGTAATGTCATTCTGAAAGGAAGAAATCCATTCCGAAAACGGGAGTCTGTTGACAATGTGTTGGGGAAAACCCCGGGGGCCGTCAATGCCAGTGTCAAGCCCTTGAAACCGATCTCTGCTGTCAAGGTTCCAATGCTGCCCAAAGAACTGTGGTGCAATGGAAAGCCGCGGGGCACCTCGAGCAGCGTGACCAAGTCGAACGAGATCCAGCTCGAGATGGACAAACGATGTGCTGGTGGTGCTGGTGGTGCTGGTAGTGCATCACAGACATTGATACACGTGTGGGATGGAGGTGAAAGGGAGACATTGAGGAAACCATCTCGCGAACCCCATTTGAAGCGATCGAACTCGATGACATCTCTTGGGAAGATGGAACCGCAGGCCAAGAAAATTAGACCTTCGGATCCAGTGCCTGTGATAAGAGTCGATGTGAAGAAAACCACAAGACCCAAACAGCCTGGTGGAGGCGAAAAAAATAGCTTTGATTGGTCTACATGGGGCACGCATGGGTCTTAATTCATATTCTTGTATATCATTTATATAAATGTTGGAAATTTATGGTGTAATGTTATTATGGGATTATATTATATATATTTGTTCATTGTACGTAAGTTGTACGACGCGATCGGTCGACGCGCCGGTAACGTGACGTACGATCGATCATGTGACGTACGCCTGAGGTTTTTGTATCCATTCAATTTTGTGGCGATGGCACTGGAGAGGCTTACTATGCCCGAGGCCTAATAACAAGCTCATCATCCTCCTTCATCCTTACCTCCCATGTCTACAATACACCCTCTAGCTGCCTACTTGCGTCCAGCAATGACTAGGGAGGTCTCTCGCAGGTCAAGGAAACCGCCAATACGGTTGCTCTCCTCTGTTCGTCGCCCTTACACTTTTCATATTGGGGCCAGCTGGGCAGGAAAGACCGGTGAACATGGAAAAACAAATACTGCCCCCTTCCCCTCCGACGGTCTTATTGGTGCTTGGAGGAACAGAACCTTATCTCACCCCAAAGCAGCTAAGAGTGACGATGCTGGTGAAGATTTCTTTTACATACAAGAAGTATGTAATCCCCTCTTCCAACCTGTACTCCTAAAGGTTATTCCTGCTTGCGAATAACAGATGCGGAACCAATCAGTATGTCCCCAAATCAACCGTCTTTCTTGTTTCAAAGACCTTACTACCGTATTTTTTCCCGCATCGAGGGCGTGTCGTTTGGCGTCGCGGATGGGGTAGGTGGCTGGGTCGACAGCGGCGTGGACCCATCGCTGTTCTCACAAGCACTCATGTACCATGCACACCGATACTCGCGCAATGCCTGGGCAGGCGAGCCAGAAATTGACCCGACACTTGACTATGAGGAGCGGGAGCAGATAGAGGGTTGGGAGATGACTCCCTATGAGTGTCTGGATCTTGCGTATGGTGGTGTGCTGCGTGAAAAATTCGTCCAAGCCGGTGAGTTGCTTGCAATACACCAGCTTTTTGTTCGCCGACCAACCAACCTCGTCAGGATCTAGCACGGCTTGCCTTGTCACCATGAACGCCTCCTCGGGTGTGTTGCGGTCCGCAAAGTAAGCAACAAACGCTTCAGTAACTTTCTTACTTGAATACTAATCCCCTGTCGTCGCACAGCTTAGGTGACAGTGGTTTCATGATAATTCGATCATCTTCCATACTCCACAAACAGCGAGCACAGACTCATTTCTTCAACTGCCCAAAGTCGGCGTCTTCTTCCACAATAAACAACCCCTTGGATCCTAACACGATTATTTCAGACAATTAACCAAGTTACCTGTGAGCTCACGTAGAAGATTTTCAAGGGCATGTGTGGATTCCCCGAGCGAGGCAGAGACGTTTCGGACAAAACTACGAGATGGAGATATCGTCGTTGCATACGTACGTTCTCCATCCTCTTCTTGATTCCTATGCTTGATTCCAAGAATACCATCAGACGGACGGTCTCTCGGATAACGTATTTCCATCAGAAATCGTTACCGTATGTGCTCTGGTCGCTCGTCACGGTGGTACCGAGGACCAGCAAGTCCAAGCCATAGCAGACCGTCTTGTAGACTACTCGCGACAATGTATGGCGAGTAAAAATAGGGTCAGCCCATTTGAAAGTAGGTCTGCTAATATGTTCACGTGAATTGTATGTAACAAGAGGCGTACATAGGGGAAGCGGCAAGACATGGAATGTTCTTCCGTGGAGGGGTACGTTCCAAATTAATTAAACTGTCTGCGGAATACTCTCTAATCCTTTCGCGTCTAGAAACCAGACGAGTGGGCACCTCCGTATTTCATTCCACCTATCAAAGTTTACAACTCTTTTTCATTTCTAGCGTTACTGTGGTGGTCGGACTCGTTCGCGAAACATCATAATATATCAGCCATAATTTTTAACAGTACCATTACTACCCGCATTATGGAGCTATTCATATCAGTACACTGCACATCGACATCGCATTTATTCCGCCTATATCCAATCTATATTACAGTTTGCATTGTAAAGCCCGTCGAAGAATCACAAATTCCGCTCGATGAAACTCTCAATGACACCAGCACATGTGAGTGGGTAATCCTTCAGCTGAACTTCGCCGTCAACAACAAAGGTGTTGGGTTGAACAAATATCTTTCTTGGCTATGGAGGGGAAATTCAGGATTCAAGATTAGCAACGGCACGAGAGTAACGCACCAGTTTCTTCCGTAGAACCATATCTCGGATCTCTCCTTCCCATCCAGCAATTGGTTTCGTCAACTTGGCATAAAACTCCCTAGAACCCGGGCCATCGGCCGTGCTCTTAAGAACCTGAAGTTCGACGAGCAATTTTCCGACGACGCTCTTGCCCTCTGAGAGAACTTTTTCTCGATCGACCTTGAAACACCATGAACAACACCACTATCAACAAGTAGAATATAGAGCTTACCCTGACATAAAGATTCTCCAATCTACCGTCAGCACCCCTCACTTCTTCAAGCCGAGCAATTCCAGAATTGATCAAAAATTGTGTGATACCGAGCCTGTGATAGTTGGTCATGGTTAATGGTAGCTAAACAAGCCAATCGATGGAGCCCTACCGAGCTTGCATGTGGGCCTGTCCATGCTTTTGTGTAGCGGGATCATAGAATTCCAATGCCCTAAGACCAGCACGAGCCATAAGGAGGAACGTAATATACTGGATGTCTTCAATGTCTTGCTTTTCGACGTACTGCAAACCAGAAGATGTATCTTTGATAGACGGATTAATCAACTGAAGCGACTTACGTTGAAGATTTTCAGAATATCTAGATTACCGACCACTAGCACCTTGGGGTCAGATATACAACAGAATGTCCAAAACTATTCATCTTACAGAACAATGCAACCGTTTCTGCACGGCACTCCTCCATTGACGATGAGACTTCTCCGAGGACGGAACCTGGAGTTTGACCAGGTTTATACCAAGATGTTCTGGAATGGGGACCGTGTCAGGTTGCAATATCTATAAAGTGACGCATCAATTTCGTACATTGGCCCCCCAGTGAGTGGGTTTACGACCTAATAAGAGTCAGTGATAGGGCATTGGTGTAAGACTCGAATTTTTAACCTTGGCGGGGTCGAAATTCTTCTTCCCATCAGGCCCTTCTTCGAAAAGTTTGCCTGAACCATGGCCTAGCAACTCATGGTTGGCCACCTGAAGCTCAAACGCCCGACTATCCCATGCATTGTAAAGGGCCACATCATCAGGGTGGATGAAGGTTAGCTCTTCATCTGTTGAAATGTCAAATTGTGTTTAACAAACCACCGGGATGACCTACTCGGAGCTTTGGCGGCAAGGATGTTCTAAAAATTATAAGCAACTGCAAATTCCCCACTAACCCCACGAGCCGTCTTGAAATTACTCACAGCAAGAGAAACATTTTTAAAACCTGTAGATTCCCTGATGTCGTAGTAGTTCTAGATATGACTCTCGTATCGTGCTTTTTCCCCCGGGAGAGGAGGTACTCACGGGAATCTAAACGAGATGGGTTAGTACCAAGCGGAAAAGGCAAAAGTTCACATAGAAACACACATTGATACCAGCGGGGATCCCTGGAAGCAGGTCAATAGCCGCCTGATTCACTCGAGACAACACGTACCTCCTGTGGCAAAAGATACCACTTCAAGGGCAGTGAAATCTGGTTTTCTGAACACATCGACCTCGAAGTCTTCACCCCACGGCAAGACTTTGATGAGATCAGGTGCGCCATTGACGAGAACCTCGTACTTGGCGCTGAGTTGTTTGTTTACGATTGCGGTAAACCCTTGCCAGAATCATGTCAGCTCAATAACTAACTGGGGTAAGTATTCGGCCAACCTTCCCACTCTGCTCTTCCTCCGTAGGGGTCAACATAAGTCTCCACGAACTAAGAAAAGGGATCAGGATGAGGAGCGCAAAGGATTATTGAGACCGGCGCACCCCGATGTATGATTCGACCACTGGCCCCACGTCTTTGACCCAATGTTTGGACGCGTCTTTATGGTCTTGAATCGACCCAGTTTGGAAACTGAGTTTTAAATTAAGTGGTTGTTGCAGAATGAAGATGCAAACCACGTACGATCTGATATAGCCTTCAATCATGGCTGCCTGGTTCTCATTGGCTGCGTATTTTTTTGCCTGTTCGAGTGTAAGAGATTATACGCGGATCATCGTGAAGCAGAAATACTTCTCGAAGCGCACTGTTGACTGCTCCCAGAGCCCCTGAGAAGTCGCCGTATTCCACCTTCAGTTTAGCTGTCGCGGACTGGTAAGCGATATCGTGGGTCAACTCTGGCTGTGTATCTACTGAGGCAACTAAGAGCGTGAAGTCGCTGGGCCCATTTTTCACAACACTGTTTAAGATATTAGGCTATATGAGTGCTAAAAGAACATAAAGCGAACCGAGTATTCAAAACGTCGATGCCCAACTTTTCCGCGGCGGCCTGAACAGCGGAAACTTCCTCGTCGGAAATTGGCTCGCCGAGATAGTAATTAGAAACGTGGCCTAGGTTTCTTTTACCGATAAACAGGCTAGACTCTGGTGTCAAAGCGTAGATATGTTCTTTCAGCTGCAATGATATGAGTACTGTATATATGCAGGGCTGGCTGAGCATACATGTTTCCACAGGGGCAAAGCTTTGCTGGCATTAACAGAATGAGATACGACGGCTTCGAATTTATCCGAAGAGACGCGTGGAATTATCTTGGTGAACCCGAATGTCTTGTAGTTGACAAGATTGCTCAACGTCTGGCATAATCAGCTTGTGAAGCGTCCGCGCAGTAAGTCTTGCTATCGAAGAACATACCTGCGCGGTATACTGCATCAGATCTTCCCATTCGTCGGACGACAAGCCTGCCTTTTTTTGGAGAGTTCCCAGATCGGTGAGGCCTCTATAATCTGCACTGAATGTCGAGATCAGAAGATCGTAAAGATCTGCTGCATAAGGTGTCCATTGTCCTGGGTATCGAAATTAGCATCTTCGCGACCTGGTCTGTAGACATCACCTTTATATACCTTGTATAATTCGGGCCCCTGCCCAGGAAGCAAGTGTCAAGTAATGTGCGTATTTCTTCTCCTTTGAACTGCAAGGGAACTCAGATTTAGTCTCCAACAGATGGTGAAATTCAGAACCTCAATTGTCCAAAAGACTTTGCGATATCCATGCTACAGAGAGGGGCGGCACGATCGGCGAGGAATCGTTCAGCGCTGACAGTAGTGTTAGAGCTCGTCATTGTTGATATGCTCCTGATGGGATTTAGGTGTATGAAAGATCCTCGTAGATGTTGGTTGTTCAACGGCGGTAAGAGAGATCTCGTTACGATTATCTGGGCTCCTCGTATCCAATTACGGGGACCGGCTAACAGCATCCGATCGTACCAGTGTCAGAAGTGGAAGGTGCTTTAAATTGTTTGCCACAGTGATGCCACGGTAATTCAACGAGACTCCCCATGTCACCAGATAAAACGACTGTACTCATTATTGGCGCGGGCCCTACAGGCTTGGCGACTGCTATTTCTCTGATACACCAGGGCTTTCATGATCTGCTCATTGTCGAAGAAACGTCAAGCAAAGGAAGTGCATCGCGCGCTATGACTATTCATGCTGCGACTCTCGAGGCACGGGTCCTACATACATACTCTAAGTACCCACACCTACTCAATATAATATCCAACAGGCCCTTGATTCAATTGGCTGTGCAGAGTCTCTCATCCAGCTTGGAATCAAAGGCAAGGGAATGCACCTATCAGATAGGTCCACTCCATTTCTCAGCACAGACTTCACATGTCTTGCGCCTTACACCCGATACCCGTTTGTCTTGTTGCTTTCTCAAAGCGTCACAGAAGAAGTTCTCAGCTCTCATTTGGAGAAGTTGGGGGTGTCTATTATAAGACCTGAAAAGGCAGTAGGGCTAAAGAGTAACGATGACGGCGATTTAGAGGTATCTTTCGAGTCGGGCAAGGTCATCAAAGCCTCATATGTGGTTGGTGCAGATGGAGCTAAGTCGGCGGTGAGTCAGGTTATGAACGCATTCTCATCACTCGCAAACTGACTTTCTGGCTTCTGAGATCCGTCAAATGGCGGGTGTCGGTTTCAATGACCCCGACGGCATGGTCATCGATGAAGCCTTAGGCCAGATGATACTGGCAGACGTGATATTTTCATCTCCTAGCCCACATCTACCTCACGACACTGTTTCGGCTACCGGTTCTGGAGGGAAATTCTTCCTCATCATCCCTTTGCCCCCATCCTCCGTTGATTCGCAGGGCCCCATTTATAGGATTGGGTTCAACGTTCCTGTTTCATCTGGCTCACCACCCCAAAACCCATCTACATCATATTTACAAGAGCATATAGATGAACAAGGTCCTACATTCCTATCTTCTGATTCACACGTTAACGCTAGTCCCATTCACATATCAAAAACTATCTGGTCCACGCGGTTTAGGACACATGCTGCCCTCGCTGATCGTTTCCTCGTTCACATGGATGAAAGCAACCGCGGTGCCAAGCAAGGGGGTGGCATTGTCCTTTTAGTTGGAGACGCGGCCCATATACATGCACCTGCGGGAGGACTAGGAATGAATCTTGGTATTCGAGATGCCATCAGTCTCGGAGAGGTTCTTGCTGCACATCTCAAGTCATCTGCCAACCACGCTCCCAATGATGACAATAAACTCCTACATGATTTTGCATCGACTCGGCGCGAAAGAGCTGTTACAACAATCCGCCTGACAAAAAGAATAATGTTCATTGCGGGTGTGCTGGGCTCTAGCCAACTTTTAAAATTCAATTATTGGTTTTTCAGGTTGATAGCCAGCATTCCTGCCATTCGAAGAATGATGGCGTGGAACTTGAGCGGACTGGGAAATAGATAAATTGCATCTGGAGACGCCATAATTGCGTGCATGTCATTTTGTGTTTGTTAATTAGGATCACGGCCAAACTTGTATGTATACTGTAGGCGCGGTTGTCGGACATCAGGACTAAGTTTCGCAACAAACTGATATGATATAATGCGTGGGTGTGGTTCGCAGTCCTCCGCTCAATGTCAACTTCGGAACATTCGAATTAATAAGGAAGCGTGTTCTGAGAGTAGATATAGAAGAGACGTCAAGAGCCTCATGTTTTTATCTGCTCCATCAACCGCCTGACACGTCTATAATTACCCCAAAATATAGACCAGTCGGATTCCAAAATATCCCCTGCCGCTTGTCTTTCTCCTGATTGGTCCGGAGGTGTTCCGGCCCAATCTATGGCACGTTCGTAACACCGAAGTGCAGCCACCATGTCGTGACTCTGGGTTTCATTCAGGATACCTATCAAATTCCAGGCTTCGGCCGCGGTCCGACGGGCATCTCGAAGCAAGCCATTGGCCACCTTCTTCATGGAGCGCGAGGAAGTATATATCTGCAGAGCTGATTGTTCCAGGGGGACTGGGGTAATAGAGTTATCTGAACCATTTAGTGGAATACCAGCAAGAATACGCGCAACTCGCTCTGACGATTCTGCCGCGGATGTGAGCCACTGAACGGGCAGCGCAACGGGTTCCCGCTGTGCGTGAAGAACCTCTGCGAGATGAACAGATAGAAGTGAGGATCGTTGGAGTAGATATAGTGCATGAAGAGCCTGGGGTGGTGTTGCAGATGCAAGTGATTCAGGGGGCCCGATAGAGCGAAGCATCTTGAGGGCTGTTTCCTCGACGTATTGTGCCTGTCGTAGATTTCCCGATTGAGCATAAAAAGCGGATAATGAAACAAGAGTAGTGGACAGCAGACGCTGGGCGGATGGCGAGGATGGGGCTGAGCCCACCACGATGGAGGGTGTTTCCATTGTCTCTGTAGCCCGGCCTTGAATAATCTGAATGGCTTTCAACCACCATTTTAGTGCATCTTCACCCTGACCTAATCGAGAGCTAAGGTCGCCGAGCTTTCCAGCGATGCGTGCCGCGTAAAGGCTTTTTTCAGGTAAAACAGACCAAACTTGCGAGTACTGTGCTTTGGAATCCGGCAAAAACTGAGCACCCAATCGTTCTAAAACGTTCGCATGGCGGGCAATAAGCTCGGTCAGTGTATATGGGTCCAACTTTCCACTAAGACTCTTCTTTTCCGCAATATTTATAGCAGTCCGTAGGAAGTCTTCCGTTCGTTGCAGGCGAGCATCAATGACGTTTAGGCCTCCTGGCCCGACAAGGCCCTCCCCGCGAGCTGTATCGGAGCCAATTACTGCAGTACTATGGCCCACGCCCCAGTTCTGTGCCATCCATGCCGCACGGACCGTATGTCTACCTTTGAACCCCAGGGCGGAATCTGTCCCTCCTCTGGTATGATCCCCAGTCCACCTGTCTGTTTCCTGATCCCACCCCCATCGTTTTACTTCTTCGTCCGATTCAGGAGCAAGCTCCACATTTTCAATCCATATATGAACGCCCTCATACACTGTAGCAGCAGTGGCGCTTAAAGCGAATAAGCCCACTGCAGAGAACTTCAGAATCCGTTTCCCAACATCAAGAACAAAAAGGGTGTGTTTCGCGAAGTTTTCTTCCACAAAAACTGATGGTTCGGGCGTCGTGTCCTTTCGCCATGGAGTATGTGTGCTTGAGCGACGACCGATATGTACTACAGGGCCTACACGGAACGCCTGTGGAAATGTACGGCGAACGGTATGTTTCAGCATCTCGAGACGACGCTCGACGCTTATGTCACGAGCCAAAGGTACACCAAAGCATGGTTGTGTTACGCGATCTGATCGGTCACCCACGCGCCGAGCGGCAATCTGCCATCGATATATTTCCCCATCCCCAGAACCTCCTAGAACCTAACATACTGGGTGCCTCTATCCTAATCCGACTCTTGATTGTGATGGGTAGCTTTCCAAGCTTATCTCTTTGAGGTATACCCTTCTCAGGGATGGAAGTCCTGCCCGCGGCGCTACATCCTTCTAGGCACGTGGAGGGCCGGAGGTAATTACTTATACTTCACGCATCTCATTTATCCCTTCCTGCCTTCCTTCTTCGGACGCTGACGCCGCCATGATATTGTGGCAAGTCATCCTGGGCCTTCTGATCGTTGCAGCTTCTGCTGTGAAGCCCACGCAGACTACACATGCTTCCAAGAGGAACAACGATGCGCCACCCTCCCATTTTGTGACAACCCAAGATGGAGGGTTCTTCGTCAACGGGAGGTATGTTCCAGATCTACCCACAGGGGCTATCTTCCCAATGATTGAAGTCTTTCCTAGTCGGTTCAATTTCATCGGGACCAACGCTTACTGGTTACACACCCTGAATAATGATCAAGACATCGATAACACTTTGGCAAGCATTGCGGCAGCAGGGATCACAGTGGTCAGGACCTGGGCCTTCAATGGTATAATTCATACGACCCCCGACTTCATGACATTATCGCTGACTTTAGTATAGATGTAGAGACTATCCCTGAGACTGGGGTATGGTTTCAATTAATAGCCAATGGAACTACTACAATCAACAATGGGACAAATGGGCTTCAACGACTGGATAAAGTGGTTGAATTAGCGCAAAATCACGGCATCTATGTACTTCTTTCCTTAACAAATAACTGGAGTCCCTTTGCAGTAGGCAATACCACCAATTCAACTGGCTCAGCTCCAATTAGCACGACGCCCCTCGATGTCACACAAAGTTCAAATATTACATTCCCCCGGAACACGTTCAGCAACGATTATGGTTAGGTTCTCACCAGTATGTCAAGGAATACTGCTGATATCATCGACAGGCGGTATGGACCTGTATGTACGACAACTTGGGGACATCCACGAACACGACCAATTCTATTCCAATGAGACCCTTATCGCAGCCTACCAAAATTATACCTCTGAGATCGTCACGCGTTATAAAGACAGTCCCAGTGTACTTGGCTGGTTTGTAGTGCCCTTGTGCTTCTTTGTCACATTTTCCTCACATTATATCCAGGGAAATAGCGAATGATCCAAGGTATGACCTACTGTCATTTTAGTTCCCTCCCCTGACCGCGTGACCCAAGGTGCAATTCTTCAATAGCAACATCCCCTGATTGTGTCACAACGGTTGTTACATTGTGGCACAATACAATTGCGACGCACATCAGTTCCCAGGATCCTAACCATCTCGTATCATCCGGGTAGGCCTTAGCATTAGCTGAAAGCTTATTACTGAATTCGTTTCCTTAGAAATCAAGGGTTTTTCTGTGCTGACTGTCCCAAAAAGTTTTTGGTTACCGCCCCACCCGCGGCACCAGCCCCACCCCCGCAAACGTCTCCTGCCCCCGGAACGCGTCGCCGAAGCATTCCGGGGCCATTGACTAAGGCCAAGCTTCTAAAGGAACGGAAGGCACTCTGGAGGAAAAATCGGGAGGTTGAAAAACGATCCGGCGTGTCAGGAGGTATCAGAGTTAGGGGACGTTGGGTAGCACCGCGTGAGTACAAGACCCCATTCATATCATAAAAATCCTCATCCCGGCCTAGACGCCGGGGGGCAGGGTGATGTCGGGGTTGGTGCCGCTTTCGACGGCTCGCAGGGCGTGGACAGCGAGGATATCTTTGCTATACCCAGCATCGCCTTTGGATCATTCCAGCTCTTCCCGGATATGGATTCATATGGTCCAGATGATCCAAGCCTTTCACTTTTCAATCAAACTCGTCAGACGGGACTACAATGGATCGCGCGTCAGGTTAGCACGGCCCAAATGTAGGTACCTTTTTTCCAGATATGTCACGTATCAACGAACCTTCGATGAACAGGCTTGGAAAGCCTATCTCTCTAACCGGGTTTGGGCTGGTCACGCAAAACAACGCTCCATTATTTGTACCTGTCAACGGTTCAGTCGCACCATTCGCCCTCGACCAAGGCCAAGGTTTTGTACAAATACAATAAAGTATCTACATTTTACTGAACGCCGCCTGTAGACATACTGGGTCGTTTTGTTAACGATACAGAACGCGACGAGATATATGCTGCGTGGATGGAAGGCATGTATTTTATTGATCTAGCTCTAAAAATGGTCTCTCACGGGAATTTAAATAGCTGGGAGGGTGGGCGGGGTCCAGGGCGCGATTGTGCATCAGGTAGATTTGCGCGTCCAGATTTTCTTTCAAAAACTAAAGATTCGGGTAGTGGGGGCAACCGAACCTTACACCACAAGCCGGATCGACAATCCTACCCCAAAATGTGACCGGCACGTCACCTAATCAAGATATAACTGGACAATCCCCCAACGATGGATACTCGCTTCAAGGTGTAGGGTATGTCCTCATCAGTTCAGCTCCTCCATTTATGTTTCTTACTTTTTACCCTGAATCGTAGGAGAGATCAAGCCGTGGGAGTCATATCGCAAGAGGCTGCGAAATTTGCCTCTGATAGTGGGGTTTGATTTTGACCCGCTCGCCTTTCATTCTCGAACTTTATATTTCACGATCAGTCTGATTAAACGGATGATGTAGCGTTTCATTGCTACGGACAATTACTAGAATGTCAAAAATTTAAATGATGCAGATACTTCAAATCTGAGAAATAAGAAATCAGTTAGTGAGGGCGTTGCTCGAGCCTGGATGCTCTTGTGACAGGGGCCGACATATACCATGACTGAAAAGATGCAAAAAGCTCCGAGATTGACCAGAAACTGTTAAATCGCCCCCCCCCCCCGTGGGTAAGAAGTCTCCGAGCATACTCTATTGTATATGAACACCCTGCATATATCTTCTTCATCTTCATCACCGCGGTCTTCTTTTCATTAAGTTCCTCGGTGGCATACACGATATATTGAGTCATTGGAGGCTTCCGAGATTTCCAGGTAGCCAGGATACTCCAAATATCTGGGGAGAGGCCGAAATATTTGAGCTGGATAAACTAAAATGCTCGGGGGATGGCATAGAATAGTCGGTTGTGTATATATTCAAAAAATCGCATCGGGATGTGAGGAGCGATGGAAAGGTGAACTTGGAACTTGTATGTTTAGTAGATATCGAGTATATAGGTCTCCTACGTAAAATATTTCCACCCAAATTTCTTCAATAGGTGACCTAGACTGAGAACCTATTGGCCAAATTGGAGGCTTATAACAGTCTTAGCATAAACCATTGTCCTTGCATATACAGGCCCTTTTGATGTATCAATCATATGTAGCTCTAGCAGCTTCAGGATTATCAATCACTGGTCACCGTTCTTCACACTATCTAATTCTGTCAAATAGATGGTGAGTTTGTTCTGCACTAGATGCTATCAATTTGATACATCGAGAGCTCCAATAATAGCATGACCCCAAACATCTAGGCCTGGGGCTTTGAGTGTTTGGGTATAGTGAATTTCCAGAACGTAACGACAGGCACAGGTATGGTGTGGGGGCGTCGTCCAGTGCCGGGGTCTGCATCTCCGTGTAATTGTTTAATCGTCTGCAACCAAAGAATATCCTGGATGGACCATCCGAATACACAGATAGGGATGAGCTGATTCGTCTGAGAGCCTATTGGCTGATGTGGTATAGTAGGCTGATAAGGGTGCAGCTGCTTGCACAGACCAACAACGACGCGTTGGGAGGTTGTAAATGGGATGAGGGTTTTCTCCTTGCCGAACTCGAGCTCGAGTACCTGTTGCATGAACGCCGAAGGAATCTCTTCGGCGAGAGCATCTGCTCGTCTCTTCGTCCTCGCGGTGACATTGGAAATACTTTCCTCTAGAAGCCGTCGATGCACATCCTCCATTGCACCCTTACCTAACCCTCGGATCCTGCGAGCTTCCGCTCGCCGTTTCTCCCGCTCTAGCTGTTCAGGCTTCAACACGAGTACTGTATCTGAGCCTTCTTGGCTATCTAAACCCACTCGACGTTTCGTCAGGCCACGAAAGGGGGGGATGGTCTGCCTGTCAAGTTCGTTCTCTAACTGTGTAATATCGTCTATGATAGAAGGCAAGCGCATCAGATAATCATGAACATTGTATGCGGGCATCCCGCGTCTCTTGCATGAATCCAGCACGGACGCCTTGTCTATCTTCTTCCACATTGGTATCTCCACACACGCATTCTCACGATGATCATTGTATAGCATCTCCTGTGCAAGGGCAAGCGTGGCGCCAAACCTGTCATTCTTCTGAAACTTGGATGGGTCAAGGGTCACGCCCAACATTGACATGACGCTAAAGACAACGTCTGCTTGACGAGCAGAAGTTCGCCATTGAATGAATTGCCAAATATTCTGGTAGCGCGCCAGTATTTCCACCTGGTTGTTGCTCCTGAACTCGACGCGGCTGTCTAACGCATGGATGAATTGCTGTTGTCTTTCCGAAGCGCCATCATGATCATGACTTCCCGTCGGTTGCATCTTGAAGTATGTATCGACGGGGAGCATTTGTACAGGAGGGCTTGGGTTGAGAGCTACACTATAGTCGACGAATAGGACCTTGGCCTCAGGTGCTACCATTGCTTCCTGGAACGTCCATGCGCGCTCCACCCATCCAGCCGTTTCGAATTTGTCCGAGAAACGACGCAGTCCTGTGGTAAGGATAAGGGTGACACGGCATTGCTGATAAATATCGTGCATGTGCATGATCTGCCATCTCTTATCAACGCTGATGCTCTCGCCCTTCTTCAGGGTTTGCAAAATGCAGAGGCGATCTAACCACAAGAACCGCACACCTTCCCGCAAAGCAGCCAAGCATGTATAGTGTAAGACGTCAATGCTGATGGGTCCCCCATCATTACGTTCCTCGCATTCCACTAGGAAGGACCCCCGCTGAGTGTGCATGTTTGGTCTTGGTAGTGCGCTGGCCCACGTGTGGGAGATTGCTGCATACATATCTCTTGGGAGACTAGATGTTTCTACGAGCTGGAGAGACTGATCGCGAGTAAAGGCAAGGCAGTCGATGAAGCGGTATCTACATGGAGTGGCCACATGGGTTAGGTCAACATGGCAGCCATCATCGCTGGTGGCGCGCACTGTATTCAACATCTCTGTGAAGATGACTTTCGACGTCGGAAGGATCCCCAATGAAGCACAAGCCAGAAGATCGAAAGTTCTAACCTCCTCTCCGCTTGGACTCCATAGCGCTAATCGCGTATCCCCACTGTTCTCCGCAGTGAAGTCCATCCTCGTTCCTGAACTTGAACTACAGAGTGCGTCAGGCTCCGCTGGAATCTTATCTGGCATTCATAGTGCTGCTGACATGACGTCTGATGTCACATTGATTTTAGCGAGTCATATCTTGTAGTTTTTGAGAAAGAATGTAAAAATCAAAACTCTTGAGTGTCGGATGTCTCGCCTTCTCGTTGTTCCAAGCGATGTCATCCACAGTGAAGCGCAACTTACAATGGTCGGTTGGAAAAACGAACCCTCAAAAAATAACTTGAGACAAAGATTCCCACGATTTTAAAATCAAACCTTTATTCTCTGTAGTAGTGACGGGGTAATAGCCCATCGTTATTTTGAACGTCCACTTCTGCTTGGTTTCAAGACAACTTTCGCCGCATCGAAACAGCCCTTTGTTTTTCATAAAATCAGGTTGATGATTTCTTCAGTATACATCATTCTCAGTAAAAACAAACTTCA
>CEMJ01394323.1:0-16138 GCA_900068955.1 Clitocybe nebularis | reverse complement strand
GCCTGTGACGGTCATGGGGCAGTGTCAGATGGGAACAGTGGGGCGTGGTGGAGCATTAAGCATGTCCGGATGAAATGAAGTCAGACAGCATGTACAATTAGGTGATAGGTGCGTATACAACACATAATCTGACAATACGGATATCATGTCATGTTGAAAAAACGAGGCGATAAGATGGTGAGGGGTTTATCAAGTTTCAAAGCCACGAGCGTTCAACTTCGGCGTTCCATGCCAAAAGCCCTAAAAACAGCCTCTAGCGGTAGGTGGGAATTAGTGGACTTCTGTTGTGATGGCCACATGGTAGTTTTAGTTTTCCCCATGGTCATCGGCATCATCTGATCAATGAGGCTTAGGAGAAGAAAAACGCGTTAATGATTATGGTACAAATGCAGATGAGAAAATGAGCTAGACATTAAGGCCTTTTTTGCAGATATGACGGTCTTACGTAGTATTAACCAAAAAATTATCCCTGTGATTTCCAAGAGTCCAGAATAACATGCGAAAGACGTATATCGTCTTATTGATCACACCACGGGTTTCCGACGTCCCTATAAAAACACCATACTGCCCGATCCCATCAATCTTGTTCCACGAGCGCACGGGGAGGATACGCTATGGCACTATCACGCCCGCTCATGAGAGCAATGGTAAAGGACGGGAAGGCCGCGAACGGATCATTGGGTGATGGTGAGGCGACCATAGATTTGCTGAAGGCTATCCTCTGAGCAGGGCTGAGCACCTGCATCTCTGCTGCCATGACAGCCGGTTTCTTCTTCGGTAGACCAGGGGACCATAAAGATCCATCCTTGCTGCCAAACAGAAGCTGTGGAGCAGGTGAGACGAGACCATATGGGCCCTGGGCCGACAATTGAGTAGAGGAAGACAAGCTACTGTCTTCCTCATGTAAAGAGACCGATTGCCAGAATGCTTGGCTGAGACGAGTACTATCTTTTCCAGGTGACGCGGATTCAGGACCTAAGCTCAGCGGCATTGGTTTAGTGATGACAACGCGAGGCGATTCCTGGACGGGGCTTAGGAAGTGCTGTGTCAACGGGGATGATACATGGGAACCAATGGTTTGACGGCGTTTCGCCTTCACTTCGAGAGACCTAGCGCGAGTAGGCAAAGGTGAAGATTTATCAGAGCGAGAGCCTCGGTTCGGCCAACGGTGAGTTGTACGGCCACGGCTTTCCATTTCCTCCGGGACGTCATCCTTCTCCTCTGTTGGCGTAATGGGAGCAGATGGGTAGGGCGACCGTGGGTACGAAGTAAGAGCTTTGCTCAGTTCCTCCTGCGGACGCGACACATTAGCGGAGAGCTCCGCAAACCGTATGCCTCCCTGTGTCTGATACGGCTTTGGTGAACGTGGGTCCTCATAGAGTGGGACGGTTAAGTTGCGCTCGGTGCGTGAAGTTTTGGCAGCGCCAGCAATGCGCTTAGGTGGATCTGCTAATTTGAAAACTTTGGCCGAGGGGGAGTTGATCCGCGCACCCCAAGTTGGGATATCAAGGGAAGACGGAGACACAATGATAGGTCCACGGTCATACGTGTTGGGTGAGTAGGCCGAAAATGTAGCGGCCATAGCGGGTGAAGGTGGGAAATGAACATGTGGGGACAACTTGGTAGATGAAATAACAACAGAAAAGGTGGCGGCAGAGGGGAAGGGGTTAGGGGAAAGCGGTAATGGCGCTGGTCGCTTGAGAATCGATCTTGCAGAGGAAGGCTTCACGAGAACCCGAGCGGGGGACTTTACAGTCCTCAAAATCGATTGGGACGCCATGAGAGGTCGTAAAAGGTCGTAAAAGGAATTAAAAGGGTTTTTTATTTAGATAGTCACTGTCTTGACCAGCAGGGCAGAGCTAACAACTGTTCAGGATAATAGTGTGGTTAATTATCATTGTACAACAACGATAAGAATGAATGGCTTACAAGTCGTAAAGGTTCGTGGAGCAACACTGAAGCCACAAAGCTTCGATGGCTTGGAGGGGATGACACTGGAGTTTGACGGAATGGATTATATATAATCTGGAGCGTTGTCATAGGTACAAACACATCGGACTTCTTGGGATACCAAGTGTTGGTGGCAGTGTCCTTAGTGTGGTCACCACCAACACCGAATTATGTAACTGCTGGCAACCCGTATGGCGGCTCCGTGGTAATTTGGTGTTCAGGTTATGTTGTCTATATATCCCTGATGCTGATGTACGGTTCTCATCATGGAGATCTTGAGATGTGCGTTTGTGTCCATTATCCTTCAGAGTTCAGAGAGAGTGAGCGTTGATCCGGGCTTACTCATCCGTCGCTGGCGCTGTGCCACTATGTATGGCCCCTCGATGCGTGTGATTAGAAAGCATCACCACGGGTGATATGGATGGGCGGTCGTCTTGTAAGCAACGCCATATGAACACAAGGGATCTAACCAGATCCATCTAGGTTTACGCCTTGTCTAGAACCCAAACACGGGCGCGGGCCGACCGGTGGCCAAATGGGCTTTCAAGTTTCGACTGAAACCTCGCGGTGGTACGCTATATACCTGCCTGATATATGTCATTTGATATTTCACACGCACGATGAGTATCAACTCCGAAACTTGAATAACTTTGAGTATTAAGGTATTAGCTCAAGGCCATCGATGTGCGTGGACGGCTCACTGATTTGACCGTATGAGTGCATACTACTATTCGAACGACATAACATAGTATTGCGCCGTTGCAGACGTGTCCATTGACTGCTGGCCTGCCCTTGGTACATTTGCGCCAGGGGCTGCCGTATGAACGGAAATCAAATCAACCGCGCCCCCCGTCAATCATTTCCACAGATCGAGTTCGCGTACTCTCTCGGTTAGGCTGGGCAAGGCCTCATGTATGACCCTTAATATGATATGGGATTGTGTAAATTTGAACTGGAAGCTTAGTTGTTACAGCTTGTACGGGGGGTTAAAGGAAAGAGATAGACAGACAACTCAAGAGTCAAGAGTTGAGGAAAACGTGGGAATATTCGGCCAACTGCTGACAGTTGGCGTGCCGAAATGTAGCTTCACTCACGGTTATGGTGCAGGGCTTGTCAGTGTATAGCTCTGGATATGCCTGTCACTACAACTTCTCCACCCATTAATGTCTTTGACGATGACGATGACGAGGGATGGCAAGATATGCCAGTTGTTCGTGAGGATGAGTTCGCGAGTGGACTTGATGAAGAAGACCAAAAGAAATATCATTATACACCATCAGCTAAAGGGACCGGTGCTGCGAATGCGACTGGAAACCTCATCGACTTCGATGATCGGGGAAACGATTGGCGCTCCAAAGTAGACCAGAACGAGAGCGAGTATACAAGACTACGAATCAACGAGGAGGAGGACGCGGATGAAGTACATCTACGGACGAAGTATCTATTCGACGAAGACAAAGCTATGACTCCTCTCAGTCAGATGCAAGCCACCAAAAACCTGCTTACTGAGGCGCAGCGTATAGCATATGTAGGCCTGTGCGCGCTTGCTTGTCGGGAGATGTCGCAGAATCTCAAGGTCACGAAACGGAAGGAGCTGAAGGCCTCAGTGACCAGTACGGAGTTGTGGGCGATGAAAATCATGGGTCGGTTGTACTATCATATGGAACTCGAAACTCAAGGTGAACAGCTATAACTCTTCACTCATTGTTTGTGCTAGACGACCACACTAAACGTATCGATAGAGCAGAAGATGATTGAAAGTCTAGCTGAACACGGCGTTCAAGCCATGGATCTCGTCCCGGCATTAATGACTACGCACACTGTAGCTAATCCAGAATACGATCCAGAGGAAGCCCGGAGGCAAGCTATGGACGCGCGGAATCAACTCCAGGATCCCTCTGATGATCTCGATAATGAATCGATATCAGATCAGACGTTGGTCAACCAACCCCTATCGTCCCCGATAGATGACCCAACTACACCTACATTCATCAACTCGAAACTGAGTCCCCCGAATTTCGCGATTTCAGGGCCTGACGATAGTCCCAGTGGAGCCAGCCCAGGTTCTAAAGTCCCGCAACCCACCTCGCCTACAGCCGCGGCGCATCCAATGTTCCAAACGACTGCTAAGGTTTTTGAGGAGACGTCGAAGTCGTCGATTCCAGGAGTTACCACGACATTATCCGCTGCCGATGAAAATGTCACCTTAGACATTCGGTGGACTGTTTTATGCGACCTATTCCTCATCCTAATCGCTGATAGTGTGTATGATGCGAGGTCGAGAGTGCTTTTAGAGAATGTTGCACTTAAGCTGGGTCTTGGTTGGCTGGACGTTGTCAAGTTTGAAAGTCGTGTGACCGAAGCCTTAGAGATTCAGGAGGACGTGGAGAAGATGGAGCATCAGGAACTCATTGATGGACAACAGAAAGCGATGAAGAAACGGCGATACATGATGCTGGGACTTGCTACACTTGGTAAGTACACCCTTTCACCCCTGTTTCAAAATCAAACTAAATCTAATCTTGGAATCTCAGGTGGAGGTTTGGTGATTGGTCTATCGGCTGGTTTACTCGCGCCCGTTATTGGTGCAGGTTTGGGCGCTGCGTTTACGACGATTGGGATCACGGGAACCACGGGATTTCTCGCAGGAGTGGGTGGTACAGCGGTTATCACAACTGGTGGAGTCTTGACGGGATCAAGCATTGCTGTTCGGGGGATGGCGAAACGCACGCAGCAAGTCAGGACGTTCGATATCTTACCCTTACACAATAATAAGCGAGTAAGCTGCATACTCACTGTTCCTGGGTAAGTATAAATCATCCTATATTTAATTAGTGCGACCTACATTTAAAAACCCTTTTGGCAGGTTCATGAATGGTATCCAGGACGATGTTCGACTTCCATTTAGTGTCCTTGACCCGATTGTCGGGGACGTGTTTAGCGTGCTTTGGGAGCCAGAGATGATTCGGGAGACTGGTAGCGCATTGAAGATTCTAACAGGAGAGGTCCTATCTCAAATCGGAGTAACTGTCCTGCAAGCCACCGTGATGACTGCTTTGATGAGCGCACTCCAATGGCCAATCAGTCAGTCAAACTTCACCCGATATAATCTTATTCGGACTTATCCCATTTCTAAAGTTCTCACAAAGCTGGGTTATCTCATTGATAACCCCTGGAACAACGCGCTCGATCGTGCACGAGGTGCAGGACGTGTCCTCGCTGAAGTCCTGATCCAGCGCCACCTCGGTGTTCGGCCGATCACTCTGATTGGGTTCTCACTTGGTGCACGCGTGATATTCTATGCACTGTTGGAGCTGGCAAAGCAGAAGGCTTTTGGCGTCGTCCAAGACGTATTCCTTCTCGGAGCTACCCTTACAGCATCATTAAAAACATGGTACGAGGTTCGATCAGTTGTTTCAGGCCGATTTGTGAACGCCTTCGCACGAAATGATTGGGTTCTTAATTACCTATTCCGTGCGACGAGTGGAGGGGTTGGGACTGTTGCAGGACTCCGGCCAGTCGAAGGTGTCCTGGGCCTTGAGAATATCGATGTTACTGATAAGATTGCTGGACACATGAGTTATCGTACATTCATGCCACTTATCTTGGATCAGCTTGGATTTCCTGTTTCTGCTGATTATTTCGATGAGCCAGAGGTATGCTTAGATGAGAATCGTCATTCTCGATTTAGGTCCCTGATTTCGTTCCACAGGAACCTGATTTCACTGAAGATCGAATAGTGGAAAGGGCAGAAGATTCCAAGAAAAAGAAGGGATGGTTCTCGGGGAAGAAGAAAACAAATACACCCTCAACTCCTACGTCGCGTCCCCCGTCAGCTGTATCGCCCAGAAAGCCGTCATCAGAACAGGGTAGAGATTCGACAGACGATGATCTGCCACCTAGAATGCACTCTGGTGACCATTCAGCAACACTGCCTTCTAAAACCCAAGCGGCCGATCCATCTTTATCTCCCACAGGTGCTTCAACACCACCGAGTGAGCCTGGTGCCTCTGCAGCACACCTTCCTTTGCATGCTGGATTCGATTTCAGTGCAATTAAGGAAGTCTTAGGCAAAGCTGAACTTAATCCTGAAGAGTTGAAGGTCCAGAACAATCCATACTCTGCTCCCCATCTTCCCCCGCCTACGAACCGCTCTGAAACAGCACCGCACGAACATCACTTGAGTGCCCCTGCCTCTCAATTGTCACTAGATTCACCTTCTGATAGAAGTATTCCTGGACCTAGTTCAGCATCGCGTGATCTTCCAGCGTCATTCTCTCGCACATTGTCATTGGACACCCTTCATGACAATCATGGTGAAGGCGAGGACGATTATCCCTCCAGAGGGACGTCGTCTTATACCAACCGGTCGCGTTATGGCGATTCTTACCTCGACACTCCACGTCCAACACAATTCTCAACACCAACATCTTTTAATAACGACGCATCTTCTTGGTCACCTTCAGCTGAACCTGGCGGCTTTTCGTTTGGTGCAATCCCAGCATACGGGTCGTCCTCACCCTCATCTTATTCACAGCCGGCGTCTCATAATCCTTTTGCATCCTCCCTTAATACGGGTCTGTCGTTTGGAGGTGTAGACGGATCCATCACCAATTTTGCCTCCAGTTCTGATCCCTGGCAGGTTCCGAACGAATTCGGTAAGAAAAAGGCAGGAGGGTTCAATTCGAATCCCTGGTCGTAATTGCGCCCTGCCTTCATATAATACTCAGACACATCTATCACTTTGGATATCAGCAACGCTAGTTAAGGACACTCATTTCAGTTCGATTAGATGTACATACAGCACTGACAACAGTCATCTATCTCTAAAGATACACAATATATATATAAAACAACATTCAGGAGTCGTACATTCAGTTTAGTTCAGGGCATCAAAATATTTCCCAACCATCTTCCAGCCCTTCTCTAACTCTCCAATCCATTCCTCCACTCCCGGCCAACCACTTACTAACCCTTTCATCATCTGTACACTCTCCGCCATCATCTAAAACATCAACGTCACCTTTCCCCCATAAGGCCAACACCGCCCATCCAATGACCATCATTCCGGGCGGTCTCTGCTCGCCGGCGCTTTCTAGTGCCCTAACGATATGCTCCAAAGTAGATGATACTACGCGTTGATCCGGCATGGAAGCCCTCTCGATAATGGCGATCGGAGTGTGTGAAGGATATGCAGCCCCGTCCCGTCGGCTTGTCGCTTCTTCCGCAACTAAGGCCTTGATGACTTGTGGCAGTCTTGCAACACCCATGAGGATCACGAGCGTCTTGCTCCTTTCGTAGCCAGGCAATTGGACATCCTTGCCTTTCCGTCCTACCCCGGTGCATACGATGAAGGATTCCGCAACTCCCCGCTGTGTAACCGGAATACCTGCAAAGGTAGGTGCAGCAAGGGCGGAGCTCACACCGGGAATCACAAGGGGCTCGAAACCATGTGCACGGAAATATAGCACCTCTTCGCCGGCACGCCCATAGACAACGGGATCGCCCTGTTTTAACTATAGATACCCGGAAGGAAAAAAAAAGATTGGGCGTGAGACCCTATGGTGTATGTAGAGCCAAAAATAGGGAATACGAACACGAACGACGGTGAAACCGCGTTTAGCTGCTTCCACCGCGGCCTCCATCATCTCCATCTGTGCACCCTCGGCATTTCCTGGAAATTTCTTCGCTATACGGACTTGTACGGTGCTGGGAATCAAGGCTAATATTGCATCGGGTACAAGTTTGTCAGACAGGACAAGATCGGCCAGTTTTGTGAGAGCCGTATGAGTGGCGATGGTGAGGAGAGAAGGGTGACCTGGACCCGAACCAACAAGTAAAATTTTCCCTGGGCGGGGGAGGTCGAGGGCATGGATAGACGTTACAGGCGCAGTCCCCTGAGGCAAAGGGGAAGACGGGGGGCTATCTCCAGCCAGAACATCCTGCATCTCATCTTCCGACATACGTGCAAGCTTCGAAAGGGGCCAATATTCACTGACTTGAGCAACCCATTTGATACGCCGTTTGAAACCTTCCACTTCGGTTTCACTATTGCCGCGAGAGGGCACGGGCCTGTTAGGCGTCAGGACCCCGTTGTCTTCGTAGCCCTCCCCCTCCTCTTCATCCTCGTCAAGCAGCTCTTCTTGTGGTGCTTTTACAACGCTAACTTTGGCCAACCTTCGCATCTTCCCAACATTAATAACTGCACCTCCAACTTCGCGAGGGAGTCTTGAGACAATTTCCCTCCTGACCCGGCCAGCCAATCGGCATCCATGTCCATTTGTAGTCACCCCGATTTGTAAAGGCGTCCGGGATCCTGAATTAGGATCCTCGAACCGATAGGTGGATGTAAAAGTGAAGTCACATAGGTCTGGCATATCTGTTGTGTTTACTGGGATGTTACGCCCACTGCATATTCGGTATATTTGCTCGGCGGATGCACGGGTACGTCGAGATGTGCCAGACAGTGTATCTGTTACACAGACAAGGCGTATACCAGGTGTAGTGGCAAGATAAGAATCCAAGGCCTCTATGTCCTTTTCTACTCCCGTTGTTGTTGAAGAACCGGGCAGTTCGTCCCAGTCAATCAGTGTGAGCTGGCCTTGTTCTGCTCTCCATTGAATTTCAGCGGAGGCAGCGTTGAAGCCACCCTTTGAGAACACGACGACTTTAGAGTCAGCCTCCAAGGCGACAAATGCTCGCGAAGCAGCTAAGGAGCCCGATCCTAAGATGAGAGTGATTTTGCTTTGGAGTCGGAATGCAAGCACCAACGAAGCTCCCGGTTGGGGTGGAGGGAAAGCTAGGTGATTCGGTCTGTGGGTCTCCATGGATGGTACTGGTGGTAAGAGAACGGCTGAAGAGGCATGCCTTCAAAGCTAATTCTAAAATAATGGAGTTCTCACTGGTGTCGTGCTCATGAGCAATTCGAGGCTTACTCGACAAAAAAAGTTCCTGGTGGATTCCGATCGGCAATCGGAATGCTTTCCCCTTACACCACGTGCTCCTCCAGTACTTTTACGCTTGTCACCTGCCGTCTCAAATGCAGCTGGTGGACAACGATACGGTATGATATGACAAGCTACACAATATTCAAAGAGATCTAACTTTAATTTCGTAGTTCCTTTCACGGCTGACGTCGTTGTTCGAGGCATCCAGGGATCAGGGAACAATATGGCTCACACATAAACGACGTACGCAATCGGAGTGTTCGTGTTACAATTTGTTCTTGAATTAGATTTGTCTTTCACAGTTACGCACGATGGCGAAGATTCTGCGATGGCCATTGTAAAGGAAGCCGAAGAATACCCGTGCCTGCTGCGTGTAACAGATGGTGACAAAACCAAGTTTTCGACTGAGGTGAGATAGTGAATCTCTTGTGGCTCGACAGGGAACCTTTTTTTAACACGTATAATCTCTTATCTTCGAAGGTTAAACCAGGACATCTCGACCGATTCTATGCGAAATACGGAACTCTCCTCAAATCATCAATGACAACACTTCGAAAACGAGATAAGAAACGGGAGAAACTTCGCTCGGAGCAGGCCGCGCGTAGGAAGAAGAAAATGACGGACCCTGTTTTGATTGAGGGTCCCAAGCGCGGGAACGGAAGGAGGATACGACAGAGAAAGATAAAAGCCGCATTGAAGCAGCAAGAGTCTCAGCAAAAGGCGAAAGAGCGGGAAGAGACACAGAGGAAGTTAGAGGCTAGTTCATGACAATGTATGTGTATGACGGATATTCATCTACTCGACGATACTTCGCAGGCATGGCTACGGCCATTTTAACGATGTACTTGTATCTGCGCTGGGTTTCTCGAGGATTATCCTGTGAATCTACCAAAATCTATTAGGACAAATCCGCCGTTCCGATCTATGTTGATCATGACTTAGTAAATACTAGCCCAGATAATAATATGCGCGAACTCTACAATAAAAGTATGGGTCGATACGGGTCCAGACCTGCAGAAGCAAGGTGTGACTTACCATTAGCCGACCACCTCATAGTCACTACTCCTGGGTGCTGGATCTTTCATTAATTGTTCCTTGATCCTCTGGTTCCTCAGTGTTTTCAAGCCTCCACTATCTTCCCCAGATGCATCGTCCAACATTTCTACCAATTGGACGATAGCCCCATCTAAATTTGCTACCACATCTGACGCAGTCTCCCATGGGTCTCTTCCCTTGCTCTCTACCAAAACCTCGTGCACCCTTTGTGACGCTTCTCGCAGTATTTCGTGTACGTCTTCTCTCGCCGATCCCATGAGTCTTGAAACGTCATCGAAAAACTCATCAACCATCGATTGAGGAATATCCCCAAAGGCGGCACAGAGCTCGCGGAAATACGAGAGTGTTGATCTACTGTCTGATAAATCGACAGTCGAAAATTCTGAATCGGCGCGTTGAATATGGACAAGACATGACAATAGATAATTCGCGTTGTCATACTCCTCAAGTAGGGTCAGCATGCTGTACATGGTGAACAATGTTCCTCCGGCCAATGTTGCTATCGTTCCAGCTATGAGATTTTGTGCAATGATGAATATATGTTACATACCTATGAAGAGACCTTTGGCCTTTGAACGAGGGGCTCCATCAGGCTTGAACCACAGCCTTCCGGAAAGCGTCGCTGGCCTAACGTGGAATTGGGCGCGGTGCATCAAGTTGGGCCCTATGCACTGAAATCTTTTTAGGGAACCATGCCGCAAGGTTGATAAGGAGCGAGAGAACGCCCCCTGGGCGAGCATGGGGTAGACAAGACGAAAGTTGGGAACAGCCCACGAGTAGCCTCGTATGACAGAAAGAAAGCGAAGAGCAGGAAAACGCTCAATGACAGCGTGGCTGTGTTCAATTCAAGATGTCGACCACTCCTGCTACTTTTTACTCATCCTCGTATATAACGCGTGTGCCCATATTAACCATAACAGGCTTCTCGGACTTCAAGGTGTTCTCCGTCTAGCATGTGCATTCAATCTCTTGTAAGGTGTACTGTTTACTGAGTAACTTGAAACGAATAGGCCGGCTGTCAGTTGACCTGGTCGGACCAGATTCGGCTCGCTGTACCCGGAATCTGTTGCGCTCTGCAACCTGCCATCGATGCCGCATCTATATCTATCATCACAAGAATCATTCAAACTAAAAGATGTGATATCGGATTCAAAGCTGCTAGACATCTACATAGTCAGACCCGTGGGATGGTTGTGTTTGGCTTTATTTGGTTGCGCAGCCATTTGAGCAAATAGCCGCCAGCGCCGTTCACAACCCAAACGGCCACGACAACAGAAGACCCAAATATCAAAAAAAAACGGACTGGAATGGAAGACGGTACGTTCTCAGCATCAGCCACGACCACCACGAGCTCTGCACTTTATTGTGTACTCTTCGGCACCACACCACATCAGTACTAGAATACCAGTAACTCTCGCTACTCAGCATTCAGTTCGCCTGCATTTCACAAACATATTCCGTATCTCGATATCTTCCCAGATTGTTGGCTCAAGGCCGACGTACGGTACCCGTCATGTCGACAAATTACTTTGTATTCCGTCCCAGTGGTCGACATTTGTCCTCCAGTTCTTATTGGAGCACAGCCCAATTTTTTTCACCGTTCAAATCCGACCCTTGTCGACACAATTATCGTCCACAATCAGTATAATTCTCATTCCGCTCCTTATCTCTCGTCAACAAATCAGCCCCTGACCACGACCTGACTACCTTTCGCTTCTTTCCCCTCTTCACCTTCCTCAGCCTGGCAATCCCAAGACATAGCGCCCACAAGCAGTGGTATCAGCATCCCGACGCACGATGTCGGTATGAACAACGGTGCTGCGCTCTCCACCGACGAACAGGGCTGGAACTCCAACGGTGCTGGTCGTTCACCCGGTAGAGACCGTGGTGGCGAACAACCACGAAGATCCAGCAGAAGTCGCAGCCCTGGTGCTCAGCGCGACGGTGACCGAGGGTATGTTATCTGATAATCATTTTCTGAATTGTAATAACAACTACCACAGCCACAACCCCGGGAACAACCTCCATGTTTCAGGGCTCAGCCACAAGGTTGATACCCGTGAGCTTGAGGCGGCGTTCGCCAAGATTGGGCGCGTACGTTCTATAGCATGTTCCGATATAGAAATCTCCCCTAACTTTCGGAATTGTTTTTAGGTCAAGAAAGCATCTGTCATGTATGACCCCCACACCCGCGAGTCACGCGGTTTTGGCTTTGTGACTATGGAAACTGCTGAAGAAGCGGAAGCTGCTGTCACCGCTCTCAATGCCACTGACCTCATGGGCAAGGTTATGAATGTAGAAAAAGTGAGATACCCCCTTACCATACAATGCCAATCAACCACTTATCTTGATGGCAGGCCCGCCGAGGGCGTGCAAGGACTCCAACTCCGGGAAGATATTACGGACCGCCTAAACGTAATGACTGTGAGGACGCTTCTTATAGCCATCAATATATGCTCTAATTTCTCCAGCGGATCCAGTCGAACGCCCCTATGATCCCCGCCCGTATGACAGCCGTTACTCGCGCGATTACGATGATCGCGGACGTGGCGGGGGAGGACGTGGACGATACGACGACTATCGAGGAGGCGGTAGGGATCACGACCGTCATAGGGATTATGACAGAGACCGTGGGGACAGGGACAGGGACCGTGGTGGGTACGGTGGTGGAGGTCGCGATTATGACAGAGGAGGAAGAGGAGGATACGATGACAGACGGTACTAAGACACCAAAATGCAGGAACGCTACCAACGGCCCATTGAAAAATACATGCCTGTGCGGCCGTGCATCTTCCAAATACTTATCTTGTCGACTCTCTCTCTTCATCCTTCGCTCTATGTATTCTTATTACAAGTAGCTTCGTTTTTAGCATCTACCAACCTTATGCAACCTCGGTACTTCAGTTGTGGTCAACTCTTGATCAGGCTGTCAGTTGACAAAATTGACATCCATGTACAGAGTATTTTTGGGAGCTCCATCGAAAGCTGACATCCACATAGATCCTACTTCATATCAGTGGCAAACCATCTCGCCATCCCAGAGCTCCGCGCCTCAGCGGGTCGTAACTGCAACACAATCAGTTGTTTTGCCTCCTGCAACTTTGGAGGCGGCAAGTCACAGAATCTCCCTCATATACAAAAATATCATCTTTGATAATAGCGTAGATGAATACGGTGAAGAGGAAAACAATGTGGACGACAACGTTACTCGAGGTGAGATACCACCTCTACCTAGGAGTCAATCAACTAATCGTAAGATACCTTCTAGAAAACCAAACGACATTGATCACTTGGCCTCCTACCAACGAGGAATCCAAGCGCAGAGCTAATGACACCGCACCTTCTTTCTCGCTTGACCTCTCCAAGTCAACTCATGGCACATTCACCCAGTTCGAAACGCAGGAGACGCAGGAGACGCAATCTTATAATTACTCAGATGCTTCCTCCATCGCGCGCTTTCCGTCTTTCCACTTCAATCTTCACTCTCTCACCTCGATACCCGCACTCGTGAAGTCTAGCCCTAAGGGCTCGAGAAAAGTGACGACTCTCCTCGCCGTCTTAGAGGTCGAAGGACCCGACTCGATCCGGATCAAGAAAGGCGCAGATGCCGGGAAAGAGGTGTCCCTTCTCAAGATGATTTTGGGAGACGAAGACGGGAATGTGTGCAAACTCACTGCCTGGCGCGAAACTGCAGAGCTGTGGGGTGGCGACGGGGATGCTATTGCAGTAAAACGGGGAGATATCCTTTTTATCGAGAGTACGTTTGATACGCCGTCTATGAGCTTTATTTACTGACACTAGAGTATTACTAGATGTGATGGCCACATGGGATCCTACTACCCCACCGACGCTCTCAGCTTCGCCCTATCTAAAGTCTAAGGCGGAGATATGTTATAGGACCATGCCATATACTCATGAGGACGGCCGCCTTCGACCGGACCTTAGACTGGGTGAAAGTGATGCTTCCGTTAGGAAAGTGGCGGCTGTAGTACGTTGGTTCGAAGAGATGGCTGGTTTGCATCAGGTTCCTGCATACTGATAGCTGTACGTTGTGCCTCTCTGTAGAAGCAGGCCTGCGCTCCAGACATTGATTGGGCTTCACGAAGGGGATGCGTCTGCCACGAAGATCGCCCCTGGATCTACGTAACCTTCATTGCCTTTAGTATTGGACGCTGATTCACTATAACTATACTTTCCGCCCCTTACAGAAAGGGCCATATATTTCTGATATTCTAAAACATCCTAAATTCATACACACAAATTATTCAAATTCAAAATAACAAGGATATCACTGTACACTACCCAAGACTACACATTTKCTGTTCGCGTCGAATATCCATCAAAGGTACAGTCGCCGATTCTGGGATCCCTACGCTCACTCGTTGCACAGACGGGGATGCCATGAAATCTCGTTGAGCCTTCAATGATACCGAAGGGTGATCCTGAACTTTTGAGTAAAGACGAGATGACTCTCGCGCTTCGGAAGCACTACACGTTCCTTCAGCGTCTCTGACACTCAGTGATTAATGAACCACATTCCAGCGCGTTCTTCTACTGTACAAGCCAGAACCAAACATAAATCGCCTAGTATTAACTTGTGGATATAGCCCCGCGTGTAGACCTTGACGCTAACGGTTGCTCCCTACCACCACACTGCCATAGATGACTAGTCGTTCAAGAAGATCCCGTCTCCTCGTCATTTTCAACCTCCGTGCTCTTTTCCTCTTTCAACCGCTCCATAGCTTTCAACACTTCCTTGTCCCAATCAGTTTTGACACAGAGCCATGTCCCGATCACAGAACAATATACAAGAGAAACAGTGAGGCCAATCCATAACCCATGGAGGCCAAGGTTCCATCGGAAAGCTAGCCATATGCCGAAGGGCAGCCCTAACGATGATAATAGTTAGACATCAAACTAACTCCGGGCCCTCTTTCTCACCTATTATATAGTACGCGCTGAGGGTCATAAAGGTTATGACTCCCCCAAAATGTATGTGGAGTACCAAGGCTTACCTGAGGCCTAGAAGTGCTCCAATGAACTAAAAAGGAGTGAGTCCCACCCGTGTCAACAAAAGTTCAAGGGCAGACTTAGGCTAACCTGTTTACCGAGTGCTCGTAGAATTCCTGAAGTCACCGCGGCGTTACCATCTACAACTTGAAACAATGCTAGAAGTGGGATGACAGATGCAACGAGGGCTACAACCTCTGCAATAAAGTAAATCTCCATCTCCGAGAGAAATTAGGAAAAGCTCTACCGGGGTCATCGTTAAACATGTATGCCCATGAATTTCGAAAGAGAAAATATATGAGGCTAAAATGTCGTAGTGTGAATGCAAGAGTTTCCACAGAACAGAACGACAATTCTGACCTTGTGACGCTGGACATTATCAATGCAGCGAAGATAGAAGCGTATGCTGCAACACCAGCTCGTTTCGCTCTTTTCTCACCCAGCAAATTACCAATGCTAAGACTCCTATCAGTGGGTTGATGGTACATATCTCTCAAGTTTACCGACCGGATAGAAGTAGCCACTGCCAAGGAATATGGAACCTGGAAGGTCGTGGTACAAGAGACGAGAAGCACCGACTGACTTGCCAGGGCTACGGGCCCAAAGCTATAATACCGTGATGGGTAATTGGTTTGGTCTAGAGTATACGATTCTTACAAAGAAGCCGCAAGCGCGGCAAGCTCCCAAGCCCACCACTCTGATGCTGTTTGCCCTTCATAGGTCAAGAAAGCCAAGTCAACATAATAGAGGGGAAATAAGAACATAGTGTTTACTTGCCTACACCAGACAAACCGAGACGCACCAGAACCCCAAGGTTGGTGAACATCCGACTTGATATTGGATACCAGGCGGTACGAGGGACGAATAGTATACCATAGAACAATGAAGTCAGCGATACAAGGGAGAATGATATCGCTGAAGCAATTGGGGCGCCAATGAACCCAAGCCGGATGGGTGCGGGTCCCCAAACTACGATAAAGTTAGCATCTATATAATTATAGGCAGCAACCGATGGGATCGAAATGAATGTACCAAGTAAATAATTGAGTAGCGCGTTGATGGGCGCCACGATAAAGATGATTTTCGTTGGCACCATGAACAAACCTATGATCATTAATACCGGGCCCAGCCTTCAGAGGCAGAAAATACCTTGGGACTGGAAATATCGACTTGAA
>CEMJ01394322.1:6564-22426 GCA_900068955.1 Clitocybe nebularis | reverse complement strand
GGCAGCGGCCACGGCGAAGTCAAATACCTCTGGGGGCCGATCTTGAAAGACAGTTGCGCGAGATGCGGGAGGATGTGCGTGAGCTTAGGGTACGCATAAGCCACCCCAGATCCAGAGATAGTCTTGTGGGGGTTGCACAAATGAGGGAGCAGATGCAGTTAATGCAGGAGCAGATTATGTATATGCAATATYTGCAGGGCTCGGCTGGACCACCGCCCGAGTATACCACTGCGATCACCGAGAGGAGGGTTGAGGGCGTCTAGTCGTTTGGGATAAGGGATATTCCTGTAATTGTGTCCCCCCCCTACAGGTATCCGTCCCTCATACGCAATCGCCATTCAGGGGTCATGGTCCCGGAAGGGTGAGTAAGCCATGGTCCTCGGTGAGAAACCCTGTGGATGTCCCCACTGTTGTGGCCAGCCCACTTCATACATGCTAAGTAGACGGTATATTAGAGTAATTGGGTATGGCTTATCTGTACCCCGACTCATATATTTCCTCCCCAACCTCGTGCATTTGCCTCTCGGTATCGGTGCTAAAGAACTCGTGGCTTCGTCATGGTAGCCGAAATCGCTGTGCATTGGTTCCTCCCTGCGAATCGGGTGGATTAGCAGAGATTTCTTCCACCTCCGTCCCTCCAATCGTTCTAGCATGCTAATGGTAATAGTGCCACGTACCCTGCTACTAACAGCTACCGAACATCAACGACTTGTAAGGCTACTGTCGTTGCGAGCGTTATAGGCCGCGATGTTTCCCCCCAACGCGACACTACGTTGCACAAGTCGTAAAAGTTGGCCATCGGGGGGAAAGATGTTCGCATAATCAAGGGACAACCCTAAGAATGACAGCTTGACGAAACGTGAGAGTGAGGTTTAACGCTGGTGAGTGTTGGTGACAAAATGTAATGTTTCACCCTATAACAAAATGTCAATCCACCCCCCAACAATAATAACTAGGCACTAGTGAGTGAGTAAAGTTTGATACTGCTCGAATCAAAGCCTGTCGAGAGGAAAACTTGAGATCCAGGGACACATTGTTCTCCACTAAACGCGCCTCTACCCATTTAAGATATATAGAACCAACGTGGCTCTACAATCTTATATCATATGGTTGGCGACGCAAAAGATCACCCAGATAGTTGACCCCGGGCAACGTCTGAGCCCCCACCGTGTGTATACAGTGCCCGGGCATAACCCATTATGATATGCCGTAACTGTGCTCGGTTGAAGGCCTGGCTGTTGTTGCCACTTAGATAGATTTTATCTGTGTAGATAATGTTTAACCTAAAGCTCGCGCGTGTTCGTGTTATGCACGTAACCCAAGATTTTTAATCTCGTAAAAATAAATCGAACAATCACCACACACCGACAAGACGCCGCTACTCTAAGGGACGGGTCTTGCGTCAGGCCCGTTGGATAGCGTACAAAAGTGCTTGTTCCGAGGATCATCATATCATGATCTTCATCCTTGAGGTCGAAAGCCGCCATAACAAAACGGCTTGACCGGTCAAGGTTAACGAGCTTCACGTCACTACCAGAGTCGAGGAGGACGTTGGACCTCCTGGGTGGGTATCTGAGCCACAATCAAAGACCCGAGGGCGCTACTCACCTTCCAGGACTCGACGTCACCTTCAGCGTTACGAATGAAATTTCTCGAGAAGCGGGTCGACAAATAGTCCTTGACAGTCGGTGGATATTTGCTGGAATGGTAGGGGCATGAATTTTGATTGTAAGAGGACCGCGGGCCGCTTCGAGTCGAAATTAGCCAGTTGACAACGGCGGATGAAGGGGTCCCTATCATTGAGATTCCATCCGCTGCTACCCCTTTACGGTGACCACCGGGTGAACTGGTTAGTTGCGAGATTCTCGCTGGGAAAATTTGCTGTCAGTTCTGAATGCGCAGTAGTAAATACAAGGGAGTGTTTGGGCTAAGAATATCCACAGGGTCTGGACTACAACTAAGACGTAAGGACCTTCCAGAACGCGATATCACCCTCACCTATTATAATAGAACGTTCTTGGCGAACATCGACAAGTAACTCCTGACAATCAGCGGGTATACCCTGGAACAGCCCAAAAGAGACCCTGATTGCAAACGGGCCGCCGGAATACGTTGGGTCAATAGCCAAATGGCAAAGACTAGCTTAACTATTGGTTTCATCCATTTTCTTGAGTGGTTTTGGAACGTCTACAACTCGAAAAATAGTCATGTGATCGGAGATGTAGGACCAGCCGTTCGTCTCCGGTATATACACCGACGAGTTTGAACGCTAGCCCCGACGTTTATGGAATGGATTAAATGCTGATGCATGCATGAGCCCACGTAAGCTCGTCCTGCGCTCTATTATTTTGTGTTGCTAAGAAGCTACGACGCATACTGGCTACCGTCCTTCAGATTGGTGAGAGCAGCTCGAACTGTTTCAAAACCGTCAGAGTTTCGCACTAGCTTCGCCCACCATTCAGGCTAACGACGATCGGTACATATAGGAGCCAAGGTCCTGAAGCCAGCAAACTGTATATCTAGCGATGGGGGCGATGGGCGATGGGCATCGAGTGACGGGCGGAACAGGCTGGGATAGGGCGGCACTTGTTAGATAGCATTGACGCCCCCCTGGGCAGGATGATGGCCCACCGACCAGGTAAACCCAATAAACCCAGATAAACCCCCGGTTGCCATCGCCGTCGTTATGATCGTTGCACCGACCATCAAATAACCACACGAGCAGACACAAGCTCCATAGCCACCCATTTTCCACATGGTGGCCTCCTATCTATGTCAAATCTTAATTAGCATTTGTTCCATATAAATTATAATGACCAACTCAAAACCGCGTAGGGCTTCCCGTGAGTATAGGCAGATCCTTGGGCAGATCCGTCACGGTAGCAGCTAGCTCCACCTAGGACCGGAGATAAGGGACTGAAGAACTACTAGAAGAGCCGACTTTTCACGATCGATTCATTGGCGATAAGTAGATTGATTTAATAATTATAAGATGGGGGTTACGAATTTGGGAGGTTGAGCCGCTCCTGGCGCAGGGCCGCAGGGGGCGGAGCCGATGGCCCTTGGTGTTTGCCCATATTTGGCTGAGCCTTGTCACCGCTCAAACTCTATTCCTCCCTGAACTCTAAATCTCACACCTTCCGTTAATCTCCTCAACATTGGGCGATGCAAAAGTATCATATCAAGGCTGGCATGATCTCTTTTTTTTCCGTGAAAGTTCATCTATGCTATCGAATACATCTTCCAGGTTGGATGGTTTCAACAGCGCCCACATCATACCTCCTCTGATGTCGGTATTTAGCGTCGTTAGACCCCTTACAGTGATACCATCTTGAGGCTAGATGAATATGATACCCTTCCAAGTTTTCTGTTGGGCCTAAAGTAGAGCGAAAAACCAATGGGATTCCGGGTCGGAAACGACAAGACCAAGGCCTACTAGGGCCCACTTTGAAGTGGGTCCAAGGGAGGCTAGCTTCATTGGGTCTGTTTGTGGGATCGAGAACTATGTAGGCCGCAGCCAAGCCGTAAGACATCATTGGCTTGGGCGTGTTGTTGTGCGTCGCGGGGTGTCAATTTCGCTCGCTTGGGCAGAGAATCAATTGGGTTGTCGTCATGCCGTATCAAGTTGTCATGGTCGGGCCATGGGTCCCGAAGGCTTGGAGGCCTATGCGAGGCCTGTGCATCGTCGATTGTGAGCGAGACGTCAACCAGGGGAAACCGGTGTTGGCCCGACTTCCCAAGGTTCTGTAAATAGAATCAAGACATTATTCAGAACAAGGTTGCAAAGTCTCGTGGGTTGTTCCGCGTGGTTTTGATAGATGACGTGGAGACTTAAGAGCACCCGGGGGGTATGCACACACAGTGGAGCGCGTCAACGTTGTCGTGGACATGTACTCCAACGAACAAGGACGTGCTTCATTATAGCTGAATTCAGTCACTCATTCAGGACTGCAAATGCTGAGAGTGTAGGGCCATCGAGCGAGGTTCATCAGGCAGCGGCGACAACTAAGCCAGGAGCAGGGGATGTATGATAATTTTTCTGGGCCCTGAGTGAGGGTATGCTGAAGCGAATGACAGGTGCAGACATCTCGAAGATGTGATATGTCAGAGCATGAGATGAAAATTAACAATAAGAGTGGATGGGCGCGCCTGAGGTAAGTTGGAAGACTGCAAAGGAAGTTCACGGTCATACTCCTGTTTTGGACATTCTTCTGAAAGACCCAACCTTGGAACAAGGAGACAAAACAGACAAAACACAACAGGCCTCATTTGTATTATATAAATTGTGCTGTCGTGTGGGGTCGACGACCAGTGGGATTGCAATTTTCGGGATCTTGTTTCCCCTGAAAATATCAGAATAGTGGAGTGGGAGGGCTCCGATCAATTCTGTTTAAAAATACCATTTATGGTAATTTGGTTCCCCTTTGGGAAAAGAAGCACCGTCAACTCATGCGAAACCCAAACGAAACCCATATGATCGGCTACGATGTCCATTTGACCACCCTTTATCATAACAACCATGATTGCACGGCCAGTTTTTTTTCCCTCTCGCCTATATGCCGGCGGGGTTCCCTTCTTGCTACCTCTCTTCCTGATTCCTCATCGCTTGTCCAGCGATACCCACATTCTTTACTCTGCTACTCTCATTTTCATCCTATACTCGACATATAGCTATCGACGAATATCGCGACAATGCACGTCGCACAACAAAACACCGATCACACGCGTATCGGGCGCGGTTTCGTTAAAAATTCTCTGGAAGAACGAGACCCTTCTCTCCTTAAATTACCTCTACCTCTTCCCTCGATACCCATTCTCAATCCGCTTATAACACCACTCGTTCAAGGGAATAATAGTCCTGCCCCATCGACTCCTGCTGCACCAGCACCACAACCACAGCCAACCCAAACCCCGCCTTCCAATGGCGGCGGGAATGGGAACGGAGACGGAAACGGAAACGGCGGAGGTAACAGCGGTGGGGGAGGCGACAGCGGTAATGGTAACGGTAACGGTAACGGCAATGGTGGCGGCAATAGTAGTGGTGGTGGTAGTGGCAATGGTAATACCGGTGGAAATACCGGAGGAAATAACGGTGGGACTTCTGGTGGAGACAGTGGGAACAGCTCGAACCCAGGGAACACAGGGAATGGTAACTCGAACTCTGGGGGAGGTGCCACAGACAATGGATCAGGCGCTGGTAATAACAGTGGTACTTCTACCAACTCCGGGGCGTCTTCGCCTGAACAGACGGGAACTGGGTCCGGTTCCCCGGAAACCAACAATGCCTCTACTGGCAATGGGCCTTCTAATGGTGGAAGTAACTCGAACGATGGCGGTAGTAGCGACGGCGGCGGTGGCAGCAGCAGCAGCGGCAATAATGACCCACAGGGTGGCCCAGTAGCTAATGCTGGAATCGATCCTAGCCAGACCAACGGCGGGGGTTTGAAGTCGGCTCTTGCTACAGGTACCGGCCACGGCATCCCCGGTGCGTCATCGTCGTCGGGTACCAACCCCGACGGGTCTGGTATCGACGGGTCTGGACCTCCTGGTTCTGATACAGGCAGTGGCAGTGGGAGCGGTGGAATCTCCACCGGAGCCGTTGCTGCTATTGGTGTCATTGGCGCCCTTATTTTCCTTGCTATCCTTGTTATTCTCCTCCGCAGACGCTCTATTGCCCGTCGCAGTGAGCGAAGGAATCGCTGGTGGGGTAGGGGCATCGAAAACACCGATCGGTCTGCGTACGGGGATAGGAACAGTGGTGATGTTACCGTCGTTGGGTCTGGAACTCGCAGTGCTAGGAGCAGCTTCGCTACCACCTTTGACCATGGCCAGACCCCCCAACTAACCCTCGAATTTGACGGCTTAATCCCCCCTGTCCCCCCAATGGCTGAAATTCGTGGAGGAAGCAACAGCCAGCTCCAACTTTCACCATTCGCCTCTCCCCAGGACACTCATGTATTGTCATCCTCAGAGTTTGGCCACCTTGTCCAAGTCAGCGAAGCGCGGTACTCGGTCCAGAGCTTCCACAGTAATGGAAGTGACCCCAACGCACAATACCTCTTCGTACCAAACGGGAACGGTGCAGACTCGCCGGAGGTAAGGACTCCCATGTCTGTTCGACCATTCTCGCCATCGGAATCGTTCGCTTTCCCTCAACCACCCAAGAAACAATCCGGTGACTGGAGCTCCAACATCTCCCGACCGCAGAGTAACGCCACCCTGTCGACAATGAGGAGTCCTGGAGTTTCGTTCATCGGGTCTCCCGTCCCGCCTACCCCTGCCCTTCCCAGCAACCCTTTCGCTGACCCATCGGCTGACGCTTCTGCCGAGTTTTCCGAGGTCGAAACCATCCGCCGTCCTTTTATTCCCACACTCCCTGACGAACTGGCTGTCGCGATCGCGGACCAAGTCAAAGTGGTGAAGCTCTTCGATGACGGATGGGCTTTGGTTGAGAAGCTCCCGTCAGAGGAGGACACATCAAAACCCAAGCCTGGGTTGATCCCTATCGACTGTCTACGAGCTATCGGCCAGGATCTGCCGACATTCCTGACTGAGAAGAGGGTAAGTGTACCCTATGCTGATAGTGACAGCGGACATAGTGGAGCTGCAGTATTGGCGATATGAGGTGGGTGGACGTTTCGCACCAAACAATCAATCTTTGATACTAAAATTGGAATTATTAATTAGATTTATTTTATAGGCCGTTAATGGCCGAAGAAATGACCTCTCACGCCATTACGAATCCCCCAACATTCATTCGAATATTCAATCTAAGAGCACCCTTTTTACCTTAAAATCATTTCGAGCGCTTGTTTTCGTTTTTCCCTTTCTACCTGTGGACTCATCCGCTCGCAATTCCCATTTCATACCAAAACCACTTATTATCTACAGACTTGGGAAATGTATCGACCCCCCTTTACTCTTCTCAAGCCCGCCTTTATTGACTATTTAACTTCAAAGTTTTTTCAGTTTGGGCATCGATGCGACCATAATTTTACTTTGTAAACCTATATCTTTTAACCACGGTGATATATCTCCCCCTTTGTTTATACCAAGTTTCAGTACATACATCCCGTTGTATAGGATCATTGTATGTATCTGACATTTCTGTCATTGCAATGTAACCACTAACCAGTCGTGTAATTGCAATCGTCGTGCCAGGACTTCGAACTCGATGGCGCGATGGATCCCCGTGACCGAGGTGAAACTGTCACATGATTAGATCTTCAGAGTTATCCGATGTCCGATTTCCCAAGCCGGTTTCACAGCTCTGTGAGTCGAGAAAGCACTTAAGCTGGCAGTCGCGTCCATTCTCAATGGCGACGGACGCTTTGCGCTCTCAAGTGGCCGCAAAATGGCAGGATGCGTTCGCTCGTCTGAACCGCGGGGAACCAGGCATATCCGGGCTCATGTCTTTCAGTCAGGTATATTCCAGTTGCAGAGCTACTGTGTGTGATTATTTTTTTATGTTAATCGAAAATCGCGTTTTCAAGGCGTGGAATTTGGCTACAGACTTTCTGTCTCCGAAGGACATAACGGACCCCAACTGGAACAAGGAGTATAGTGCGTTACGCCGTACCTGCCGCTGCGAATGTAGTTGATAGTTGGAGATAGACATGATTGATGTGAGGGTGGCGCTGGACTTGGTCAACCAGAGTCGACGATTACCTATGATGCTGGAGACATTTATCGGTGCGTCGTGGAACCCGTGTCTTTCCGAATGGGCTTTAAGCGGTCATTTCCGCAGATGATATGCGAAAGAAATACTATCTTATCAACCGAGATATTTCACAGTACATGGAACAATACGAGGTTTGTCAAGTACCCCCACCTTTCTGACAACTACAACTTGGGAAACTAGGCGACCGCAGACCCACAGCTTATTGCCAAGCTCGTTTACCGATTGTTGGAATGGTACAAAGCTTGGTCTCCACCCCAGGAGTGAGTTACCTCGTTCTCTTATGCGTCTTCTCGACAACTTATCATTAATTATCGAGGCTTGGCGCTACCATGTACTCGGCGTACACCTTAGCATTTCAGACGCATCTATTTTCCACTCTCCCACCCTCCTTTTCTGGGGGCTTCAAAGCCCTCTGCGCATCCACCCTCCCTCCATCCGAGTTCGAGTCTTCGGTGGCTTCCGTGCCGGCTGACAGGCGTATATGGGGTGTATTCGAGACGCTGGGACTTCTCGATAGGTTCGAGTCAATTATCGCCAGTGTGGGGTATGAGCACATCGAAGCACATGTGCTGGCGAGTTGTACTGGGGAGTGGTCGAAACCTATGTTGGAGGGATTGAGGACTTGGATGTCTGATAAGATGGTTCCGTGGATGTTGTTGCCTTATGCGAGAGGCGCTGTGAGTGGTATGTTGTGTTTTTCTTTCCATCGAATATCGACTCATGTATGACGTCCTTTTGGATAGCGGATGAAGCTCGAGTTATGTTGCAGGGTGTAGGTTCCCGATTTGACTTTCACATGAACAAGACATTATGTGATCTAAGGTTCGGCTCTGGGCGTTTGAGCTTCGATCCTTGTTTAATTTTATCTTTGTAGGACCCGAGAAATCTTCGATATCATCATTGATTTTCCCGACTCCATGGGTGCATTACAAGATCTTAGGGTTGATTTTTCTCTAGCCTTCACCCATTTTCAGTAATATTAAGACGTAATCAGGAATGCTTACAACGTGTGGACCAACGGTCTGCCCTCGTTCAGGCTCTACGGAAAGCGTGAGCCACCTTATTCCGTCTCATCGACAACTGTTTTACTTACATTGTGCAGAAACAACAAGCGACTTCTCCATCCTGGAGCAGAGACGAAGCTTATCTTGTCACAATACGTCGCAACAATAAAATGTCTTCGAATAGTGGACCCGCCTGGGGTTCTGCTGTTCAAAGTGGCAGATCCAATCCGCCGATATCTAAGGTTCTTCATGCCACTTCCAGTTGTAGAAAACCCGAGATCTGACGTAAGCCTAGAGAGCGCCCAGATACTATTCGGAGTATCGTCGCAAATCTTGTTGGGGACGACGAAAGTGGAGATTCACTCGTAGATGAAAACGAACCGATACAACCGCTTCAGCAATCTGATGTTGAAGACTACAGCGATGCCAACTGGGAACCTGAGCCCATCGATGCTGGTCCAGGTAAGTGTCGATGATTCTGAGCGACAGCGTAACGCATGGCTTCCCGCAGATTTCAGGGCGAATAAACCGAGCGACGTCATCAGTACTCTCGTCAGCATTTATGACTCAAAGGATCTTTTCGTAAAAGAGCTGCAAGTTCTTCTTGCGCAAAGACTCCTGGCAATCACCGATGACAATGTCGAGAAAGTCGAGAAAGAAGTGCGAATCCACTTGTGCACCGCGAAGCCTTATGTGCTGATGTCCCGTTCAAGCGTCGTAATATCGAGATCCTCAAGGTTCGCTTTGGGGAAGCGGCGTTACAGGTCTGCGAGGTCATGTTGAAGGATATGACAGATTCGAAGCGGATTGACGGGCATGTTCAATCGCAGAAGGCTGTGAGTTGGTTATCAATACACACAGCGTCGTTAACTGATAACAAACCAGTCTATCGTCCACCCAACGATTATATCGCGACATTTCTGGCCTTCTCTTGAATCGAGTGATATCATAATGCCTGGGCAATTCCAAAAGTATGGCTCAGTGACCTATAGGAGCAGTTTTTCGGATACTCATTGACACGCGACACCTCTCATAGACTTCAGGATCAATATGCTCAGGAATTCACCGTTTTCAAACCAGATAAGAAGCTCCGGTGGTTGCCACATCTGGGTACCGTCCACTTGGAGCTTCAGCTAGAAGACAGAACAGTCGAGACCGATGTCCCACCGCTAGAAGCAGCGTTCATCGAACTATTCTCAGAAAAGAGTATGTCATCCAGAGAACCCGGACCATGATTTTGAACTCACCTCTCGTGTATAGCCGTCTGGTCAATAGAAGAGCTCATTGCTGGTGTCGGCCACGTCGACCGAAGTGCCGCTCTCAAGGCGCTCCTCACTTGGGTCGACCTAGGTGTCCTGAAGGAGGATAATGAGGGAACGTTCAGGTTGCTGGAAGTCGCAGAAGAGCCGTCTGCTGGCCCAAGTCAGCTCACAAGAATAGGTCAGAATCTTCGTTCTCTTCCTCACCAAGTTAATTTAATTCACACCCCGCATCATCAACAGTGCCCACCGCCCCAGAATTACCTCCTGTTTCAAGCGTGCAACAACAACAAGCCGAGCAGATGAGAGTCTATTGGAAGGTCAATTTGCCTCCTCTCCTTCGGACATTAGAGACGTTTATATTAAACTGACGTTCTGTTGTCTCGCACAGTTCATCGAAGGAATGTTGACGAATCTCGGGACGTTGCCCTTGGATCGAATACAGTCTATGCTGAAGTACGCGCCAGGGTATGATCGGTCTATGGACCAACTGGCCACGTTTTTGGAGGCTGCAAGGCGGGAGGGCCTTGTTACTGTGCGTGACGGGAACTGGAGGTTGAATGCCTAGGTATACCATTTGTATCGTTCTGTCTCATCCTGTAGCATTAATTTCCTGATAGCCACTTTGAGTCCTCATGGTGGTACTGGCCTGGCCTTTGGGAAATAATCCCCCTTTGAGGTGGTTGTACTTTGGAGCAAAAGAAAATGTCGGAGAATTGGATCTCGCGACTAGACACAGCAGCCATGGGAGCTTGAAACACCTTTTGATCAATGGCATTCCTATTTGGTGTGGTCCAGGCCTTTTCGATCCTCTCTCGCAGGCCTTACCATCCACAGCTCAACTGGTATATTGAATACGTATGGGAACACCGTATGAACTCTAAATTTCCGGGTTCATATAGAGCCGACCAACGCAATGGGATCGGGAGTCATTGGCTGAAGGCCTCAATAAGATGACAGTTCGTCGTGTTCAGGTGGTGGGTAATTGTGGAATTTCTACCCCGAAACTCCCCACAAAACGTGTTCTATGCCTCGTTCGCGCGGCCAACTTCCAAAGTAGCCCCAACACTACGTGGTAGCAACACTTAAAAGCCGCCAATAGATGTGAAAAAGGAATGTGTATGTGCTTTTTTTAGGCGACGAGTATTTTGAAACTCCAGTACAGTAGTTATTTTTGGGATTCATTTCCCTGTATAAATGTCAATCCATACGGCGGCGTCAAGGCGTGGCTTGATCATAACCGTCCGCGGAGTCTTGTGGAAGCCGTATAGTAATTAGTGGCTCTTCTCACCAATTGAGGATTAGATCGAATATCATATCAGATATGATTAGAAAATAGACATAATTAGATTACGTCGAATTTCCAACTGGATTTGTTAGGTATTTGAGTTACAGCTCTGAGTAAGTTAGAGGTTCTTGTGTCATCGGCAGGATCATAGACTGTCCAAGAGCCCGATAAGACATTCAAAGAAGCCGAATAGTCCACTATGCCGAGGGTGCCTTGATGCGCCTTCAGAGTTTCGGAGGAATGAATAACTCCTGGACGTCATAAAGCTAACACACTCATTCAAAGAAACCGCACAAGAACTCGAGGGTTGCCACTAGTCGGAACAAAGGCGAACACGTCGCGCAGGTGTAGCTATTCCTGGCTCGCAATTGTGGCCTTGTGAGCTATAAATTCCGTTGCCGTTCCGGCTTGCTTGTAGAACCGGGTCGCAATAGAAGTGTTATCAATACAGGCCGCCTTAAATGCGACTCTTGCTCCATCCGGGAGTATGGTGGCTCTATACTTGCGGCTGAAAGGCAGCGAAATATGAAATGAACAGGCGCCTGGCAAGACTAGCATGTCACAACCAATTGAGAGTGCGGACGGAAAGTTCGGTTTGATCGGTGATGACGAGTGTGCGGTCATGGGTCATACAATGACCTGAGCGTTTGAGGGCTTGGCTGGAGCGGCGAATACTAATACGAAAGCTCTTGTTCGCCGACAAGACTCGACATGGGACGTACTGTCACATAAGTTTGGTTGAATCAAGGGTTTTACGGGCAAAACGAGAGCTTCTTCAAGTCATCGTGAATTGGCGCCAAGGGGTTGAGCTTGTTTTGGAGGTGAAGTCAATGCCTCGCGTTATTAATATAAATGATAACCTCCTGTTCCATCTCTACACGTGAGCGACAAAAGGTTCATGGAGAAGACAACCCTGGCTCACATGTTTGCGCATGAAAAAGTTCGCATCAAGGTTCGGGTTCGATTAGCAGCGGCCCTCGATTACCAAGATTGGGATTTGAATGACAAGCGGAGGTTCGATGGAGACTTGGTATGTTGAAAGTGTGGCAAGTTCGTGGTTGGGGTGAAGGAGCAGGGCCCACCGTTGGTCATTTACGTTTCCACGTGGATAAAAAACTCGATCACCGTAGCCGGCCCCGTAGCGGTAATTACTGTACAAAAGGACTCGGCAGGAACAAATATAAAACACAGCCCCTCTTTGCGGCCCCAACTTTCATAGACATCGTTTTTTCTTCTCCAGCGTCTACGTTTGATATCTGATTTCCTCTTCTTTCTTTATATAAGTACAGGCCTCGACACTGTGAGCGATTTTCGCCATTTGTGTCTCCAGCGAAACCCGGCGGCGATCTCTATTAACCCTTATAACCGACCCGACGTCATGTTCAGTCCTGTAAGTTATCTGGTCCATTTCCTGGAACTCGAATCTTACTCTGGTTTTTCAGTTCGAGGTTACGACCCCTCATATTATATACACATGCCTGGGAGGGTTCATTGTACTGGTGCGGACAGATCTTCCCCACGAATGACATGATTGCTGATATACCCAACAGTTTGGAATGTTTTCTCTCTTCCTGAGAGAAAAAGTGCGTCATACTTCATCCCAAACCTCTGCGGGCGAGACTTAATTTAATTTAGCTTTATATCGGTGAATCCTGTTGGGCGTTTCTCTTCGGGGTGATCATTGGTACGACACTATCCCTTGTCCCCATCTACCCTGTTCACACTCTTTCAGGCCCATTCGGTGCGAATATATTCAACCCCAGATCTTGGGGTGGGTCGGAGGAGGCTACGAACACCATTACCCTGGAGTTTACCAGAGTAGTTCTCGCGATTGGCGTATTTGCCATCGGCGTCGAACTGCCGAAGGCTTACATGGCACGCCATTGGAAGAGCCTATTCTTTTTACTGGTTCCCGTGATGACATGGGTAAGCTAGATGCTTCTTCCGTTGCCGACGCTCGAGGCTCATAGACCCACATTCATTCAGGGATGGTTTGTATCCGCCGGCTTGATATACGCCTTAATCCCTGGCCTCAACTTCCTCTCAAGTCTGGCCGTCGCTGCCTGCTTGACCCCCACAGATCCTATCCTCGCCGCCGCCGTTGTAGGTGGTAAATGGGCCGACAAACATGTGCCGGTGCACTTACGGCATCTCCTAGCCGCAGAGAGCGGATGCAATGATGGAGCGGCATTCCCTTTTCTATTCATTGCCCTGTATCTTCTCCTGGACTCCCCGAACACCGGTGAAGCCATCCGAGACTGGTTCCTGATCCTCTGGCTATGTGCGTTTTTTTTTTGTTCATGAGTGAATTTTCGCATCACGTCACTAACACCGCCGCAGATTCGGTCATCATGGGAATAGTCATAGGCTCATTGATAGGTTTTGGATTCCGTCACCTTATGAAGTTCTGCCAACATCACAACCTGATTGACAGACATTCCTACGTTGCGCAGTATGTTTCGCTCGCCATGCTTACGATTGGGGTGACGACATTATTGGGCTCCGACGATCTTCTGGCGGCATTCGCATGTGGTACTACGTTCGCGTGGGACGGGTTCTTCAATCGCCAAACAGAAGAGTCGGTTTTCAGTTCCGTCATCGATCTGTTGTTCAATGTAGCAGCCTTCGTGTTTGTCGGCGCCTGGATGCCCTTCAGCAGTTTTCAAAACGAAGCGTTGACGCTCAGCGTATGGAGGCTTATTGTGATCGCCATCCTCGTTTTTCTCCTGCGGAGACTACCGGTTATGATCGCCTTGTACAGATGGATACCTGATGTAAAGACTTTCCGTGAGGCAGTTTTCAGTGGTCACTTTGGCCCTATAGGAATTGGTATGTTGTTTTTCTAGGCCCATCCATGATGCGACTCTTAACCCTATTTTAGGCGCTATTTTCATATCAACACTTGCAGCCGAAATTATCCATAGTGACAAACATGAACATAGTCCTCAAGTTGAACTACTTTATGACACCATTCAGCCGATTGTGGCTTTTATGGTATTATGCTCGATCACGATTCACGGCCTTTCTATTCCTTCTTTCTCCTTAGGCCGACGCGTCCATTCAGTCTCCCGCACATGGTCTCGCCATGCTCCACCTGACTGGACGAACCAAGCTCGACTTGTTGACCGTGGTGCCTCCGATATTGTTATAAATCGCGATAGTGTAATGGAGCGTGGCGAAATCCCGTTAGATGAAAAGACGTTGGAGCAAGGATCTGAAACTCCCGAGGTTCAAAGTATTGGGGGTACTCCGGACAAGGGGGCTGAAGATGATGCTAGTGTGGGAACTACGTTGGAGACGCCAGTTTCTCCGGAGCACGGCAAGGACGAGACGCCACCCGATGGAAATGAAATAGTCACCGAATGGCAAGAACGTCATCACAAAGTGATTGAACGACGAGGTGGTCCTGGCGAGGACGTACGTGTTATGACGTCATTTCAACAAAAAAGAAAATCAACAATACTTATTCTCATCTTATAGGTTGAAGTTGAAGTAACAAATGACGAAAGCCCGGACGAATCCCTCACTGCCAAAATCAAACACTCTCTCAAAAGACTGGACGGGTTAAAAAAGACTGCTCAAGCCCTGGAACACGAAGCTGGGGACGGCATTGAGAAGGAAGTTAAAGAAATCGAAACACAAGTTAAAGAAATACATGATAATGTCAAGGATGCCTTGTCACCGCGTCCAAGCACCAGTGGCGAGAACAGGGCAGACGATGATGACGAAGGATGGGCGTCCGATCAGAGCCACTCAGGGCCGTCCTCTGTCACAGATTCAAAAAAGAAATCCAAATCCTCCAGAATGAAATCCATCCCTCTAGGGGCTGGCCGTCGAGGCCGCCAACGCACATCATTCAGAAGGGGGCAATCACAATCATTTGTTCAGCCCGATGATGCGGAACCACCCACCCTGGCCCAAGTTCCAGACACAGAAGAACGCGGTCGTGGAATAACTCTAGCACCAATAATCTCCGCCCGCGCTCTTAGCCCTGAGAGCCCTAACCGATCTCGACCAAGCACTGCTGACCGCCTCTCACGCCCAACGACCGCAGAGAGCTCCATCCGTAATCAAAGAATCGACCATATTCGGGCTCTACATTCTTCTCCTCCCACACGAGACGTCTCTCCTTCTCGCTCCATTCGTTTCAAGGATGAGATCGATCCATATCGACCATCGGCGGATGGCCCAAGCGAGGAACCTGATTCGGCAAAGAGTAAAGTCACTTTTGATGTGCCCACGATCTCAAGTGGGAAGGCGTGATGACTTGTGATTTGGAACGTTGGCCGCTTGATGGTGATCCTGCAGTGGTCCTGGGAGGATTTGGTTTGTTGCTTTTGGGTAGTATGAGACGATCTTTTTATGACTTATGATGCTGCAAGGACTAGAGATGAGTTTTGATTGTACGGCCTGGTGCTTCTGCTGTATCAAGCCTTTTGTATATCACATATGTAAATATCCACATGCAATCAAATACCCAAACCAGACATCTAATGAGAAAGATTGGAGAAAGATAGCTGAAACTTGGATAAGATTAGGTTCCGTTGGCGCCGCGAAATTCACAAACAAAAAAATCACAAACATCAAAAATATAGCTCCCTGTCTGGGAGTCGAACCCAGCTCTCGCGCG